>JAUYWI010053367.1:0-17551 GCA_034780595.1 Parotoplana pacifica
GTAATTTGCCACCTCAGCTGATCGAGAACCTTCTGCAATCGATGCCCAACCGCTGCCAGCAAGTGATCGACAGTCATTGGCGTCATTGTGACTACTAAGTCACTTCCCCTTTATGAGTGCGCGACAACAGACCTTTTCAGGGCTAACCACTTGTTAATTGATGCTTTCAAATGATAAACATTTATTAAATATATGTACATTAATACAACAAAATTATTAAAGAAAATATAATTACAAAAAATGCAATTTCTGCAGGTGTTACGGTTTCTTTTTTTCAGCCCTGTATTTATAAAAAAGCCTTTTAAAAATTAGTAATTTAATGATTAAAAAAACATTTACAACAACAATATACAAAAGGTAATATGTACGAATTAATTAGGATAACCCTACAAACGTGAATGTTTTATACCTAAAACTTAATTTACATAAAATCATAGGGTGACTAGAAAACTTAAATACACAAACCAGAGAAAAAAATCTCTACATAAATGTATATAATCACCATTTTTAACGATATCATGTTTGACCTTTTTTGTTTTCTTAACAATAATTTTTGAAAACGCAACGATTACATAACTTCAAATCGGGACTATGAGAGCTTGAGATACCTTTGTAAAAACACTAGTTTCTAAACAAAAGTATCAGTGATTCGTTTTTCGAAACTTGGAAACCTAACGAAAAAGTCAATTATTCATTATGATAGCTGAAAAAGAACTTTTATTCAGGGTTATTTGGACTCAATAACTAGGCATGAACTTCCAAAGGAATTCGAAACTCTTCGTCACCATTGTCTATAGACTATTTGTTCTGGTTTGTACACGTATATACAGCCCTGCTCATTAAAAACGTTGCACCCTTATATTAGATTTTCACATTTTATAATGTTATTTTAAACAGACACTGTGAGACAATTATATGACCAACAAAGTTAATATTTTCACGCAACCTTCACGCAGGTCATTGTATAACTTTGTTGGACGTATGTATACTATTCTCACAGTGACTGTTAAAAATAACATTATAAAATGTGAAAATCTAAGGGTGCAGCGTTTTTAATGAGCGGGGCTGTATATGTATGTCGAATAAATAAGAATCTCTCAATTTTTTGAATGCTAAATGGAATTATTAAAACGGAATACTTTAAGTAGTTTTCGACCATCAAAGTAATTTTATTTGCATGTTGTTTTTACTGGAATCAATTTAGTCCTCAATTTCATTTGCTATTTATTTGATTCAGTTAGTTAATTTGCTCGTTTATTTGCACTTTAAATTCTGCCACTGTTTTTTTGCTTCACGGGCTTAGGTTTAAAAAAGCATTGATTTAGATTTTTTTAATTATTATTAAAGTACAGAACTTTTATTTAAAAAAACAAGTGTTATTGAGACAGACTTGCTAACATTTCTATGGCTACTTTACGTATCTTGTAGATTAATTTGTAAAGCTCCAGCAGTGGATTACTCGGTTTGATAAGCTTTAATGAGGTTAATTATGAATTACGCGTGATGTGAGGGTTTAAATAATGACATGAATCCAGTGAGGCTGGCAATTTAGATAATCCTAACTGTGATATTATGCTAATGTCCTGATACTTTGAAGTAATGAAATGATACAGCAGTATACTATTATAGTGAATGAACAATTCTAAGTACCATATAAATTTTGTTTTGAAAATTCCATTATTCTCATAGAATTTTGTATTATATAATTTTTTATCTCTATATATTTTGATTATAAATCGATAGTTTTCGTAAATTAGATTCATTAAAAATAAATCTTTATGAATGCTTAATGATTTTGTTGTTTGACATTTCGCCTAGGACTTTGACATTTCTTTTCCTTTTTCTTTCTTTTTTAATTTCATCACTGATTGACACAGTTTGAACAACGTGTTATTGTGTTACACACTTTTGAATTCTGTTGGTAAAAATCCCTACTTAGCTCTAGGGGTATAAAATATTGACGATTTTAGTAGCTTGTAGATTGACAGTTAGACAGTTTTAGAACATTACGGGGATAAATATAACATCTTGTTAAAGTTGAAATATTGTCATTCTCAGAGTATTTACTGGGTATGGTGTAGCCATAGTACTTAAATTATGAAGTTAATGGCACATTTTCCCCTCTATATGCACACATGGAAATTACAAGATTAGTAATAGACACAGTAAATTGTAACCGAGATAGGACATTATTTTCTTTATTATACATAATAAGAATTAAGGCATTTAGATAATTATTTACTTACCAAATTTCAAAACTGTGTTTATTGGTTTAACAATAATGGTGTTGTCTATTCATTTTTAATGATTCTTACACGCTTAATTAGAAATCTATCAAATGTTACTCTTACTTAATCATTAATATAGTAATTTTGCAGCTATAATCAAAACATTTGCTATAATTATGTCTGATTAAATCAATATAAATGAGCAATACAGTATCCAATTATAGTTTGATATCTAATACAGATTTTTAGCTTAAACTAAAAATCTGTATTAGATATCATTTCCTATTCCACAAAAGTAATTAATTTGAGGTTACTTGTTATTATGACCTTTAGTCGGCAGTATTTAGGCGTATATCAGTGACGTGTGTTTCTTTTATTGAGCTGTTCTAAACTTTCGTCATTTAACAAAATAATTTGGACTCAAAAGGAGAGCCTCTTGTGAAGATCAATTACACACCAAGGTAATGTCTAACGTATTAGTAAGATTGTTTTCCCAATACTTACTAAACAAAACTTTTGATTATGAAAGAAACAGTTTACATCACTAAAAATTTATAAATCAAGGTCAGATTACTATTATGTGATTTTCTTTTTAAGGGGTTAACTACATTTTACCAGAGAGATTGTTTGAAATATAAAGAACCGGTCGATCGATTTTATACACTTGTAACTTTAACTTTTCCATTATTATGTCAACTAGCTATTGTAGATATTGAATGTGTAACGAAGTGCGGTATAAGTTGAACAACACTTTGCCTAAAGATAACAAAACAAACGCGTTGAACTTTAAATATTGATCCGACTATATTTTGACAAGAAAATGTATTTAAATTTAATTTGATTAATTATTTTCTTCAAATGAGAGGTGTTTTTTATAATGAAGCATTTAATTTAAGTGACAATATGAGCATTAAGTTGGAACGTATACATTCTGATTGATACGCTTGATTGAGACCTTTGATCGGTTTAATTTTGAATAAAGGCTGCGGCAATTAGCTTAAAGGTTTATCATAATAACTTTCTCGGTTAAAATCTCAGATTGTTGTGGAATAGTTTACATGTCTAGTGAAGCATTAAATAGGGGCTACAGGCTGTTTTGTAAGACAAAATTCTTTTTGTTGGTATAGCCGGGTACCCTTAGACTAATTCTAATAATTATGAATTCGTATCTATAGGCATTTGCAATGATAACATTTCAAATTTAATTTCTGACTGTAGGCAATAAATTTCGGCTAATGTATTGTTTTCTAGACATGATTTTATTTCTTTGCGTGTATTTAACAATAATGTGTACATTAGCAGCTTATCTACGTTTTATTTGTTTTAAATGGCAGAATGATGTGTGATTTACATTGTCTGATCTTTATCATACAAATTTAGCAACACCATTTGCAAATAAATTGAAAAAGGGGTCATGTAAACGCAAAGGCTAGAATAATAAAGAAATAGACACTTTTACATGAACTGAAGAATAAATTTCAGTGGGATTAAGTAGTGATTGACAACATAATTTGTTTGTTCATTTTTTAAAGTTGTTACTTCCACAGGAAAATGTAAAATTTGCATTGACATTATTAATAAGCTTACATTATTCATTTTAAAATTTTCTGAACTTTTATAATTGTGAGAAAAAAATGGAATACAACATAATTTGGGCTAGATCAAGATGCATAATGTTATATTGTTGTAGGTACATAATATTTAGAGCTTGACGCAAAGACAATCAGCTTTTCCTGATATGTGATAAATCTGGTAGCAATTAACAATGGCAATACACAACATCGCTGTCTACTAGTGATAATATTGTTTGATTGCGATTTATTTATATTATGTATAATAGAAAAAACGTCCCATAATACGGTTGGTTATAGGTCAAAGGGGTTAACTTATCTTGATTGACTGTAGTTTTATCGATTTTTTTTAGCATCAACGATTCTTTACAATTTGTAATTATTTATCTGTTACATCGAAAAATACGTTCAAATACTCGATAAAGTGGTATTAATGTTGATCCATGTGTGGATACTTGAAGAAAGACGCTAATTGATGTCTATTGGTTCAAATGTTTTTATCAATATTTCTATCTAAACTCTAATTTTGCTTTATTTATAATTCTGAAAAAATGTGTGGTTTTATTGGAATCTTCAGATTGTCATTTGTAATTTTGAAAAAAAGAGATATCTTTGGCATACAAAGTATTATGTGTTATCTAATTTATAGTAAACATTGGTTTAATCTGTTTAATAAATTTATGAACTAATAAATCTTGTTATTGGCGACACCAACTATGCTTCAAGTGTGATGAGAGGTCATTTATTTGGCTTACAAAGTCTAAAGATTATCTCATGAATTAGCATAATGATATCTTCTTAAAACTTATAATGCGGATCTCAATTATTGTATTTTCGATTGATTTAGGTTCACTAAACTATGATGTCAAAAATCTTTGTCGCCGATACAGGATCTGTGGCGCCTTGATTCGAACGTATTCGGTGAAGTGTAGTAGCAGGTTTTGGTTGATGTTATCTTAAAGGAACATAACTTGACCTTCGTTTCACACTTATTGGACTATTATGTTAAATCGTGATCGATTTCATAAACTATTTATAAGTTAGCGAAATAAACAGTGGCAAATGTTGTGCATAATATAATTATGAAGGTTTTATTTAAGCAAATTTGTAGACTACGTACAAGCGCGGTAATGTATTTTACATCTTTTACTATGAAATAATAGCTATTTGAAACGTTTGAGAGAGTTTATCTCTATGATTAATTGTGTCTTTGTGCCGCTTAATTAATATAAATTAAATTTTCATTTTCTAGACAATTTAATTTTGTTTGGTAATACCGCTGTGTAGTTAAATCTATTGGTATTTGTGTGCACCACAGGAAATCGAATCTTTTGGTGATATAAAACAAGCAGAATTATATAGAGGCTTTGCTTTGATCCACTCATCTCAATTTCTACTTTAATTAATAGAAGTGGGTTATTATTTAGTTTCATTTTTTGGCAGCTTATGACATTATTTTTCTTCTAGTGATAGCAATCAACTCCATACAATCAAATGATGCTTCTTTAACACAAAGCAACCTACCATATAGATATCGAAATTTGAAGGTATTTTGGTTCTGTTTTTCTGTTTCCATGTAAAGTTGACAATGAAACGCTGCCTATTCTGCATACATTATGGTAATTATAGTTTTGTAGCAATTAAATGTTCTACTGCTACCTTGATGGCACGGTGTATCATGACGTTCTGACACGCCCAACCCAACATTCATTGCCTAATGACGATGGCGCACCAAATTCAGACTGGAGTAGTAAATTTTTTTGTTAAAATTTGTGTTTAAAAAGATTTCTGTTTTTCTCTGCTCCAAGTTAAGTTTTTAGTTTCAAATTTTCAAATGTAAACAATCCTTCCAAAAATAATTGATCTTTATCATTTTAAACTATATGTGTTTATTCTTCACGTGGATTTTCTATAATTGATATGTATTACCTAATATAGTCAGAGTGACTATGTACTAGAGAATTACGTAATTTTCATGGCCGTAGTGCTGAATTATAGGAAATTACTCTTACAAGCAGTTTAGTTGTCAACGCTCGTGTTTTAAACTATTGACATTTTCGTATTATACTACACGACAAGCTGTTCCTATAAAATTGTATAATTAAAAGCCAATCATAATTATGATCATGAAATGTTTGAAGTATACTGGGTATTTTATTTTGTTTATTACTTATTTATGTTGTATTTTATAAAGAATAATGCCTTTGTGCTTTGAGCTTTGCGATTTTAATGTCGTAATACATGGCTTCTGAATTTAAGGTTTTTAATACATGAATTATACATGAATAGTAATAGTAATAATTTTTAAGTTTTGTGTTAATGAATATAAAGCAATAATAGCACAAAATAGTTATTGTACAATGGCATATGATTTTTTAAAAAATTAATGAGTCATTTATTCGTAATTTAGTGCTCCACTATTCAAGATTCTAAAGTTTGCGTGTTGTTTGTGACATTGTTTTCTGGCTGTTTAGTTAGCTCTCTGTGGAAATGCATTTATTTTTTATGTCTAATTTATTTTATTTCTTTATTTTAAATGTTTCATCAAGTTTCAAATACATTTTCTCTGGGTTTTATTAAAATCAGAAACGAAATCAATGTTTACAGTTGTTAAATTTCGTGTTATAATGTGAAGTATGGTAAAATGCAATATCTTATAATTCCGAAGGTTTGATTCAACACTTCTCCATTTGGGCTCACGGTCACGGAAACCTCAGGGCAATACATATATCCGTTATTTAAAAAGGATTTGTTGTAATTTTTGAATAGAGAAGTATTAGGGGTAGGTGCCTGGCTATATATAAATTACTCATCTCTTTCTGCTGTTTCTATTATTCCTTTTGTATATGAAAATTTTTAATAAATTTTCTATAATTTTAGACATTTTTGAGAATAAACATTATTATTTTATTTGTATAATAGAAATGAGTTAAATTTAGTTATAATTTCTATTATTATGTAATACTTAATTTGGACTTGGAGCCATCTCCTAGACTGCTATTGCATCCAATTTAACATAATAAATGGAGCATGGAAATTGATAGAGGTTACCTACGCTGTTATTCTGAAGTTGTTCTGTGTCCCCTATTGACATGTTAATCAATTTTGATGAACAAACATCAAAGAATGCCTGGGAACATCCGCCCAGAGTTGACATTATTTGACCATGATGAAAATTAATGGAATACTTGTCATTGTTAGTACCAAGTTAACTAAACAGGCTCAGTCAATATTTTCTACGTGTACCATATTTGCATGTTAGATGAGGATGATGTAATACTTTTTCACATCATTGTACCAAACATACAACACCAAAAGAGTCATTTGTAATAAAATATTAACGATGCTATTTTTTCATTAGGTAATTGCATTTACCTCTTCTTTTTTGTTTATTTGGGAAGATTTTTTTATGAGTTTTCCTTTCTGTCTTTCATTTTTCTATTTATGTACAATGGAAATAATAAAGATGTTATGTAATGCTACCACTCGTTGATAGTCTTTCTTTATATAGGTAGCCTGATAACGAGGGTGGTGCAACCCTCCCTCCCCCAAAAAAAACTTTCTGTGGATTAATTGAGCTGAAATTAGGTATCACAGCTGAATTTATCGGTTTTAAAAGGTTACTAAAATAGTTTTATTGTCTAAACAAATTAAAGCATTATGGTTGATATTTGAAACAAAATTTCACCAACTTAACTAGAAAAAATGTCGATGTGGACGCAACAAGCCAAGTATTCTAGATTTCATATTTGTCACTTAGTAAATTTATTATTTGAAAGACAATGTTGAAGATAATGGATTGGTAGTCTATTATTGTTGGCACCGTTAATTAATGATAGGTTTGGAGATATAGAGTAATTATATGTTTGTTGGTTTGGCTTACCCACGCAAATTTTATTATGTCGATTGAGTGGCTCACACGTTTGCAAATATTTTTTAGTTTCTTCTTTCACTGGACTGATATTTTATATTCTATCTTTTTGTCAATTACTTTGTTAGTTAAATGATTCCTACATGTGAATTCATGAAACCTTATTGGTCAATCGTTTTAAATATGTAAAATTATATTTAATTTGATATTGCATGAAATTGATAGTGATTCCAGGCGTGTTCAAATCGAAATTGATTCGAATTTACGCTTTATTTAACCTACCTGTAGGTAGTGACAGTGAATTTGGTTCACTATTATAACAGTTTTGATTATTTAGTTAATAATAACTTTTTGTTTTTAGTGAACGGCTAGTTCAAAGTAATATTTTGTCTTTTATACCATCTATTTTTTGCTTTCTTTTTCGTTTTTACCGCCTGTCTCTTAGACGGTCCTGAGTGCAAATAGGTTTAAATAACTCATTTGAAACGGTTGACTAGCTCTCCTGACTGGTATTTCCCATCCATGTTGGTCGACTTTTGGTTAAAAATAATTTTATGCTGATTTTATTTTCTAAAGTGTATTTTTGATGGAAAAGAATAGGTATTTTAAATAATATTCAAATTACATCATTAAGTTAATTCTTTCGCTACCTAAATTGAATCTGGGTTATTCTTGATAATTTAATTTATTTGCATAACTTTATAATAGTTACTGAAAGCAAGCGGCGCCAATTTTAATTGGAGATGCTTGTTTGGTTGGGATATAAAAGTAGGGTAGTTGCTTCTTCTTTTTTTCTTAATTTAATGTTTCTTGAGGGTTGTTAACTGTGGCAGAAGTAGATGTCATGTCTGTTCCAGTCTGTGCCCATAATGATGAATTGCTGAAAGTAAGAGAAGGAACCATAGATGTCATACAATAAAATCAATCCATGGCACTACTGTATTGCATAATTATTCCTCTTTTTGCTGTCTATCAGTTTGGGTGTTATTCTACCTGAGTATCGGATTGAAGTGTATTCGTCCTACTCGGAAAGTTCTAATTTGGTATGTCACCACCTTATTCCCTTATTCTGTTGTACATAAATGTTCCAATATGTAAATAGGTATGTCTACGTAAGATTACGTAATAGTTTTTAGTTGTTAACTGATTCTTTTTTGTCATTATAAGAAATTCTAGACTTGTCACCAACATTTTTTTGTTGGTGAATACTATGCATAAATGAAAGTCGCTCAGAATAGTTTTTAGTTTTACCTTTTCAGTCAGTGTAGACGTTTTAATTAATTTTAGAACTATAACACGTTTCTATTTGTGGGTTACGCCTAAATGTTGACTTTCTGTGAATGTTTTTTTGGCCTATTTTGTTCGACAATGTTTAGTTACTCACTAGGTATTGTAGTTTAGTAGCCGTTCTAGGCTGCTGTGTTATGGTGCATGTGCATACATTTCTGTAACACAAACACCCATTGCTGATGCATGCGGAGAAAACTGAAAATGGATATTCAGTTCGCTATGTATCTTTTTTGCTGAGTCTAATGAATGTATAGAACAAAATGTGGAGGGGGACGGATTGACATCTCACTTCAGGTCTACTGGCGCTCTCTATTCCATCTTGTTTGTTCCTCTCTGTGTGTTGACGTCTCGAAGGAAACTGTCAATAACAGCAAACGGGAAACTTGCCCATATTATTTTGCTATGTTAAGTGGAATTCTTTTGTATTTGAACCTAATCATAATGCGAGTAGTTGTTAGCCTATAGAGGCATATTGGCAGATCTCAGTCTCATATTATTGACTCTTAATTCACAAAAGTAGTTTTTATTGTGTGTATATATAATATGAGTGTTGTTTGTTTTTTTAACATAGTAGAAAATGTCCACTACTTTATTATTATTCATGAGGTATAAGTAATTAGATAACACAAATTAAGTTTTTAAATTAATTACATATACGACTGATAAATTTATTGATTTTGAAATAAATTAATATTATTCACCTTACTTCGTATACTTCAATAATTTTAGACAATAAGTTTCCATGGCAGTTTTTTTTTTACAAACTACATCTCCAAAATGTATTTCATTCTATTTGGTAAACGCCCTATAATAGTTTACTTTTTTTTACAATAGGTACATTTTTATTTTAAACTTTTCACAGCAGTTTGGCTTTCTTAGCAGTATTTTTTTGTATTGTAATATTTTGGGATGATTGACTCATAAAGCTTAAATTAAATTAAATTAATATCGAATCTTCTTCGTCTATTCAACACTTTCCCTATCTATCTTTTAGTCTCTGTTTTTTATCTGTAGCGTTAGTTTACTGTATACGCGAAAGATTTATGAGTTCTGTTAGGTTTGTTTTTATCCATTTCTAGAAGAAAATAATGCTTTGATTTAGTCATAATAGAAAAGAAAATAGTGACTAATTTTATTGCCTAGCTAACTTTATTCCTGAAGATAATCGGAGAGCGAAGATTTATTGTCACATTATTAGTAAATCCCTTTTATAGTGATTATAAAATTATTTCGCAGCTATCTATAGTTTGTGTTTTAAGAAAATAAATAATAATCATAGCCAGTATTTTGTTGTGTGTATTGGAGCTACTTTGTACCATCTGGTTTTCTTTAGATTTTCATTTATAAGTAGGTACATAGTTTCAAAAGGTTACATTATGCATGTAAGTAGCATGTACAACTCTTGATAATGAATGAGTAGTGTAACAAATATTTATCGAAAAGCAGAAGGTGTTATATCATTCAATTAATGTTCTCTTTTTCAAATTAACATATATTTGAAATTAGTGGTTTTCGTTTCAAATATTTGATGCTGCAAGTTTAGTCATTGTGTGAGAAGAGGTCGAAATTTAGTCATTGATCAAGGCCGAAGTATATCACAATGATAATTATTAATTATTATGTATTGATCACAATAACTTATTGCGGGGGGGGGGGATTGTAAACCACATATTTTATAATAGGCAAAAATAAGTACCCTTAAATAACACAACAAATGTCGTTGGAATAAAATAGTTCTTGCCAAATATCTTTTTGACTAGTGAGTCACTGTATCTTTTTTGGAATGTATTTCTGTTGTTGTTTTGTTTCAGATAGGTACCTAAAAAGTGTCCCATGTGTTTATTGTTTATAAATAGGTAATCTGACCTTTGGTTATAATTATTGTCTGTAAGATATTAGGTAGTTTGTCAATATGTGCGACAAATGTTTCGGAATTAATTTTTTTTCTCTTTGTCTATTATCAGTGCTGTTTTGTGGAAGTAAAAATAAATAAAGTTTATTAATTAGACACTGAGGAAAGTACGATAATAAATTAGTTACACGAATTTTGTTTGAATATTTTAAAAGTTGAGATGTAATTAGTTAATTTATTTTACTTTCCAGCTGATTAGGTTTTCTTTGTCTATATCTGTTGAAATCATCGAATAATTGTAAGTGTTTCTTTCTTCGCTTTCTCATATTAACCAGTCCGGAAAAGATAAATGCGTTCCCTAAGGTACCATTTTCCCTCTGTGATGTTACGTTTTATCTTTGACTGATGATAGAACCTGATTTCCAGCTGTTTTCGATATGATATTTGCATGGAAAAACACCACAGATGGATTGAGATTTGCCTATAATGTCATTTGTAATTTTCAGTGTTTCAGATGAATTAGTTTTGTTAATTGGGTTTTCTTTCATTTGTCTGGCAGAATAGATTTTAATTTGTTTGGTTTTCTGTTAGTTTTTACTTTGTGGTTTGAACACCAACAGTTGGAGTTTTTCATTTTCAGACACGTGTATTTCGACTTAAGTGGCATTTTAACCTTTTCCTGCTTGCATAATACAGTATTTCACTTGACGTGTTTTGGGCTTTGTCTTTCTAATCAGTTTCATGGTCATACTCATTGCTAAATTAAGAAATTTTTGATGTTTTTTGTAATTTCTCAGCTGCTTTTTAGACAATGACATATCATTTTTTATTCATTTTTTTAGATTTCAAATTTATAAGTATGTCAATAAGCATTGACGTTTTCTATACATTGATATTTGTGTGTTAACCATTTATTTTTTAAATATTTAATGTGTTAACCATTTTTATGTTCATGTTATCGTATAAACTAACTAAACATATCAAAAGTATAAAAAAAATGATGATGTTTTTATTCTCTGATCTGAATTTCTAAACTTTTTATTGAAATAAAAACACTGATCTTTTTATAATAATAAACTCAGCATGGATATTGGCATTGAGGCTAATGTACCACATATAGCTGCTTGGATGCTGATGCATAATTTGACCAAAAAAAGTTGCTTTCCAAGTTTGATTTTTATTTCATTAATCAAACGAAAATAGACCTGAGTACGATGTTGATTCTTCCTTTTTATTGGTATCCTATATTGCAAACATTTACATTGAGCCGGTGAACCGCCTTGGTTTCTGTTTTATATACATAATATTATGTATCAAATTATTTATTGCTAGTTTTATTTGTGGACAGCCAGCAGTGTATTTTATAGTCTGCTATGGAATATTTATAAGGCGTCGCCTTCTATTTCTCATATTGGAAGAATAAATAGATTCTTAGTTTATAGAGTGTATTTTTTTAGGAATTCTTGTTTTCCGTTACATTATCCTGGTTCAATTTCTTAAAATAAAGCATTTTACGGTTGATCGGTGTAGCTAAAGAGATGACATTGATTGGGGAAAAGGCAAAAACTTATCTCATTCATACTGTCCTTCGAATTTGCATATATTAACTCCAGATAGATAGGCAGGCAGGCAGGTAGTTTCCATAATATATTTTATTTGTTTAAAAAACTTATTTTGCCTTAATTTTGATTTACCATTGAAGTCAAGATGAACACTTGTTGATTAATATTTGGTTGTGCTGACTCATCGCTGACATAGTTGGGAAGATGAACTTAAGATTCGATAGTGTCATTCATTATCTTGTGGTCAGTTCTCGCCCATCATTTTTGGCACTCCTGGGACCTTTTTGCATTTGTCAATGTGATGTATGATCTTGATGTCTGTAGCTGGGGTCTATAGGCTTGTTTGCTCGACTACTTTTCTATTGAATGATGACCGTATATCTATGTATGTTGTTACATAAGTGTTTGTAATACATAACGTTTGTTTTAATACACAAAATGCAATGACAGTTTTGAAAAAATGTTGTTTTATTTTTATTAATGTGTGTTAAGATTTGTTTTCACTCTACTGTTCTGAATTTAGTAAACACATTTAGGTTAAAGTTTTAGATGTTTGTTAAAGTTTGTCGTCGTGGTTCATTAACATCTCCCTTGGTAATAAGTAAGTATATAATACATACAGAGGGACAGGAAATCGATATTGGTAACTATCTCTAAACAATGTTCTTCTGTATATTTTTAGTCAAACTCAAATATTGCACTTTGTTTTAATTTGAAACTGATCTGTTTTATACGTACTAGCAATAGCGGAGACATATGTATGTATATAGAACTTTTCGGTAAATATTAATTAATAACTGTGTTTTTTTAATGTTCTTAGTTTTCATATGTATGTCATTTAATCTTTATAGTATAGTAAAATATCTATATTTGTTATTTTTTGTCAATCATTATTATAGTTTTATCCTTTTGATCAATTAAGTGAATGTATTTTGTTTTGATTAGTAGGTATCTATGATTGTTTAAATCTAGTTCCGTATTATACGGGTTTTGTTATTTCACTTTTTCCGTGAAATTTAAAGTTACACACAAAGGTATAAAGACAGCAAATAGTTGATTGATTTGGATGACATTTCAATTATTAACAATTTTATGAATGAAACACAGAATTCTTATTTGTTTTTTCTAAAAGTTTACTATGATTTAAAACAATGAACAATTTTATATAATTTCATTGCCCCTGAATTAGTTTGTTTTCTAAATGGTCAACAATAATTCTATTTGTTATAAAATTGTTTAATGTTGCAAATAAATTTGACATAATTTAGACCGTTTCTTTTAGCTTGAATGCCGGTTCTGTCAAAATTGACTGGAGCCCCTAGCTTCCTTTTTATTTGTTCAAACCAAGGTTATTGAATTTGTGAAATGAAATAGCCTCATTATTGCCTTGTTCATGTCACTAAGTGGGTGACTTGGTTTTGTTTTGTTTTAAGTAATCATATTAACAAGTTTAATTAATATTCCGAGACACTAGCTGACTGGCTTTGCTTTTAGAACTAAAAGATAAGCTGGTTTTAGTGAGCCTTTAACTACCATATTTATTGCACATAGGTATTAAATTATTGCTACTAAATTGGTATTTCTTCTGTATCAAATTTATTAGATTTAAATAAAATTTAGGTCATTGTTAAAATTTCTGAATGCAAACATTCTAATCATCAAATGTGTTTGTGAGAACATTTGTAGATCTGGTTACATTAATTAAAATACTTATTTAGCGATTGACTTGGTATAAATCTTGTACTATTGGTCATTGTAGTTTTAAAAGTTTCTTTAAAATTCATCCAAATAAGTAGACCGTAAGTTACTGCTTGTTGTGTAGATAATTAAAAATTATTTATTAAACAAGATCCCGGAGTTGACATTGGGCATCGCATATAGCATGTTCTGTTCAATTGTAGCGTCTACTAAAAACACTTTCTTGTTCTTTTAGTTATAAATTAAGGCGTTAAGTGTTTTATTTCTCCTTTACAAGATCCTGTTTGATCATGATTATAAGCTGGTGCCATGAATCTTATTGTTGGAATTGAACGAGCAACACCTATTCTTCTAGAAAGTCATTGGAACAATGCAAAAACTAGATATCACAATGTCTTTTGTTGTCCATTAGAATGTGGGTATTACATAGGTACTGTTTTCGTGTTGATTTTATTTTAAATGGGATATGCATTTGGGGTTGGTTTAGGTTAGCGTGTTGTATTCTTCTTCTGGTGAATTATGGGCGATTGTTAATGAGTTTCTTGTCGGCATTCAGTTTGCTTGTATTGTTAGATGCAACACATTATTGGCTTGCCACTGACGCCAGTGCTAATTAATTAATTAATACACACTGCTGAATAAATTATGAATGTTAAGTAAAAATATATTCATTATTTTCCGACTGGTCTTCAGTTAAATAACAATAAATTATTTTACTTTTGCGTTTTATCAGTTTTTCTAGTTCTTTAGCTACCATACCATCCAATTTGAAATTGTGTGTATTCGACTGTATTTTTGTCTGTGGCACAAATAATGTCATAACTTTCTGTAACAATTAAAAAGAACTTATCTTCTGTTCGGAATTGACATTAACTATAATTTTACACGATTTCAGCATCAAATTGTTGTGGTAGAAATAGGCAAAACGAGGCATGGGTCGCTAAATCTATTAATGACGGTAATAAAAATAATAATCAAAATTATTGGTTTTAATCAAATTGAAAGGAGAATCATGTTCAGCCGTTTTTTGTGTCATGTTTTACATAGAATGTGCCTTGACAGAATTAGGCCGACTGTTTTTGACTTGAATAATAGAATCTATAGAACACCCAGAATGGCGAAGCAAGCTTTCATTATTTATAATCTGTCGTAAAGAAGGGCACTTTTGGTAGCGTCAATTACGTAGTCAGCTTGATCATAACTGAACCCAACATAGTCCATATCGTTCCACCTATATAGATGATTATAATATTGTTAGGGGTACACATTATAGAGGTACATTATTTACATCCTGCCTGGACAAGAAAAGATTCGACGGTTATAAAACGCAACACATTTAAATCTGATGCTATTCTTTTTCATATCAACAGTATTTTGGCTTTCAAAATAAGTACCTGATTAATTAGTTACTTTTTTAAAAATATACTCATCATTACAATTTATCAATTTTTTATCCCTAGATATAACGGCTAGACAAAATATATAACATATCACATTAACTAAAATATTCAGGGTAAGACTTTTTGTAAAATAATCAAATGATTATAATAAAAGATTCACTAAACATTTAAACTAACTACAACCCCTTTCAAAAGTAACCGTAACAGTATAAAAAAAGTGAATAAAAGTTAGCAAAATATTGTTTCCAAACGAATTCCACGATGTTTTTAAGGATCACTATTCTTTAATGAAATTTTCTCCATTGTTTAGGCAGATGGCAAGGCACAATATTAGAAAATTTCATTAAAAAATATTGATCAAGAAAATATTTGTAGAATTCGTTTGGAAACAATATTTTGATGACTTTTATTCAGTTTTTTACACTGTTGCAGTTACTTTTGAAAGGGGTATTTCAGACTAGTTAATCTATGCACGATAATAAAGTTTACTTTCTCATACATAGATCAATCCACAGAGTTCTACTACATAGGCACCGGAAGATGTATAAACCTGGGGGAACAAGAATTTGTGTAAAAAAAATTGAAAAGTAGCAAAATGTGTTAGTCTTCATTAGATCTAGGAGCATATGCAGCTGTCTCTTTAACACCGATAGATTATGTCTGATTTGTAGAAGTTCAAAACTGCTTCATACACTTCAATCGGCTGTTGGTCGTTTATACTTGCTGCCTGTAAAATAATCTGCTCAATGTCCTGGGGCACTTTCAAAGCTTACTGGTCAGATCTTCTATTGAGTTCACCAATGACTTTTGCAATTACCTCATAATAAATTCTTCTGTAGTAACCTTCTGGTGTTGCATCAAAACAAGGTTCTGCACCATTATCTAGGCTTTTGGAATGTGATGTTTTCGGGGTAAACAGGGATCAAATGTATATGGAGAAGCTGACTGTTTGACAGTCTCAAACAAGTGGATAAATGCCTTATCACTTCACTGCTATACCAGAAACATCTTCGCAATATCACCATACTGTAAGGCATTCCTTATCGTAATCTCCTCGTCTGTAAGCAGGTTGAGACTGATTCTGTCATACTAAAAACCAAATGACACAGTTTCAGGGCAAAATATGTATGAAACACCTCCATTTGAGTCACAATTCCACCAGCCCGTTGTCCATCTGCACATGTTACATTCACTTCTTCAAACGTTTTTGGAGTGCTTCATAATTCCCTAAACTTATTCAATTTCTCTTGTTTGTACCATCTACCTATTTGGGCACAGTGGTCTCACTCCAATAACATCAGATGACAACTCATTCTTTAAGTTGTTGAAAAGCACTTACCGCTTTGGTGACCAACAAATGAGCTGGCCTATTTCTTGTATTTGACATAGACAGTCTCATACAATGTGTAAAGCAGTGAACCTGGATGGCTCGAGGCTCTTCTATTTGGAGCTGTGTACCAACACCACGGAGGTGACCCATTATAACAGCTGCACCATCGAAAGATTAACTACAACATTTTGACAATGTAAGGAACAACAGTGAGCTGGGTAAAGAAAGATCTATTTGACTGATCAATCTGACACATACCAATAAAATCTTCATGAATAATGAAGTCCTCATCTACCCAATGTATAGAAACTGACAGCTGGTCTTGTTTATTTATATCTGCCAAAACGGAAAAAACTGCCTTTTGAATGTTCCCTATTATGTTCTTTAACACAGTATGCCCCATGAATGTTATACATTCATCGATCATGTCAGCTGATGTGCACTAGTGTTTGTCCAACACATTCTTTAAATCTGGAAAATCTTGACAGCACAATTTCATTAGTTGCTGAAGATTACCCTCTTTTGCATCATGCCCGCGAATTTCTAAATTTTTCCAAAGAAGAAATAAAAGACTGCCTAGTTATTTTATGAACATCTGCTTTCAACTTGCCTGCATTTTCGAATGCTGCATTGATAACTGATCAGTCATGGATTTAGATTTTAAATGATGCAATTTAATCTTTGCTTCATTATGACCATCACTGAGTTTATGGCTATGAAAACGTTACAAAGCCTTCTTCCAGTTATTG
>JAUYWI010053378.1:0-17550 GCA_034780595.1 Parotoplana pacifica
TAGTAAGATCAATAGAAGAAAATATCCTAAGAAGAGCAGAAAAGGCAATGGTTAGAAAGATATGTGGAGTTAAGCAGAAGAATAAGATGAAAAGCTTGGTCTGTGAGAGTCCATTGTAGAGGTAGTGAGACGGAGCTGTCAAAGATGTGTGGTCACGTCCTGAGAAAGGAAGCGAATAGTGATGTAAAAAGGACATTGAATCTCGAAGAGGGCGCCCAAAGTTGACCTGGAAAAGTATGGCAGTGACAGAATGTCGAAAGGTTGGACAAAAGCTTGTGGAGATCTTGAAGATAAAAAGCGCTGGAAAATTGGTGTGGCCAGTTGGAAAGAATGGGGTCGGCGACTACCTGTCAGAGGGAAATAAACCGACCTTTCAAAATAAATGATAATGATAATGTAAATTTTGTTGTTGAGCAACCTTACCAATTTGAAAAATATTGTTTTAAAATTATTAATGGTATTACCTGATATATACTTACGTATATTTGGCTGTGTTAAGTTGGTCTGGTCATTGTTGCTGTCAATGATTCTGATTTTAGGCACTCCCATTACAGGCGGCCCCGCATGCAGGCCTGACATGGGCGCGCTGTACACTGGCATCATCTGATTGGCTGTCACTATGGCGCCAGGGTGCTGCATTATCGAGTGGCTATTGGCTGGTGGCGGTGGCATGGTTAGTGCTTGTGGTTGGGAAGGGTAGTGGGACATGGGCTGCTGGGATGACATTGGATGAATCTGCTGTTGAGGGGAGTTATACATAGGGTACTGAGATTGCTGCTGTTGTTGTTGATGATGATGATTGTTAGCTAGTTGTCCTGGACCACTAAGGGAGGAGTCCAGATTAAGGCCTGGTAGAATAATATAAAAGTGGTTTTAGTAAACATTGAACGGGACTTTTCTTTTCAGAACGCAATCTACATATACATTTACCATCCTGTATTTGTAGTAACTTCTCTATAAAATACTTCGGTTGTCTCAAAAGTAATGAGAATTGCTATCCATAGGTTACACATTGTTGTAGGTACATCTGATTCATTTTCTGCAATGATATTAGTAGATAATGTTAGCTATCTATAGGCAAAATTTGAATTGGAAGTTTTAATTTATCCATGTATATGTATACAGCATTTTGAATATCACTAGTATGAGTGGTGCGCCGCTGTCCATTTTTGCACAATAAAGTGGGATAATGTTCGACCCCACACTTCACGACAAGTCTAATGACCAAAGTGTTTCAAAGGCATTATAGTCCAGACTTCAACTTCTGTGACTGCTTCAGTTTCGCAGTCATTTGTTAGACAGGTCAATTGATAGACATATACAATAAAGTCATTTGTTAGCATGGCCAATTGTTAGAAATAAGTGATTTGGGTAATTGATATAAATTCACATTTTAGTCAATTCTTAGAATGTTCATTTGTTAGATATATGTTAGTATGGCTTAGGCTATCATATATTCTCTAAATTACTTATATGTATCTAACCAATGACCAAACTAATGACCAAATCACTTATTTCTAACAATTGACTTTGCTGCTAACAAATGACCATTCTAACAAATGACTTTATTATGTGTCTATCAATTGACCAGTGATGTTTTCTATCAAATGACCGATCTAACAAATGACCGTTTTTAAAAACTGAATTTCTATATTTTAATGTGTCTAACAAAAGACCGGTCTGGATCCCACTGGTTCATTTCCAAGTTATTTAACCGGACATTTGGTAAGCGTTTCAAAGTAAAACAGGTGGCGGTGGCAGTGGGCTAGAGTTTGATGCAATCAATGAAAAAAGGAGTTCAAAAGTTGATGGACCATTTCCAGTTGGCCAATGATTCTAGAGGGGACCAGGTAACCAATTAATCATGTAGAAATTCGTATTTAGAAAATATATCATTTTCATTACTTTTGACACAACCGAAGTATAAAACACTTCTGCAGTTATGCACTGCGTATTTTGTTTACACAAATATCGTTAATTCAGAGTGTCTATTATCTCACTTATAAATAATATTTAGCTTTTGTTACTTATAAAACATGCTAAGCACACCTAAAAATATTCCGCACGTAATACAAGTGTTAAAAGGGAAACAACGGTGAAACGATGATTTTACTCAACTAACTGATTAGCTTTCGGTTTCATTTTCATTTGTATGTTTCCTCTCCCAGATTCAAATTCCCCCATCCTGTCCAGAAAATTAATGCACCACACTGACTGGAACCTACCTTCTACCGAGTGGGCATTTAATAAAAAGAAACCGTGTATGAATTTGACCTACATTTATTGAAACTTCGTAATAGGATTGGGCAGGGATGTAACCTAGGAAGGGTCAAGTTATACTACATACAGAAGAGCAATTCATAGAAAACCAATGCTTAGAATATACAAAGCTGTAAATAAAGGTTAACTTTCTAGATGCCAAACATTGTTTCTCTACATCCAGTAAAACAATGACTATTTTACTAACAGTAAATAAAACTCTGAACCACTAAGAGAAAGTTTGCATTATATCTAATTTTGTCCTCCTTAGAAAAAAGACAACATATCAACCAAACATTTACTTGGTTGAACAATCTTCTGATGAAAAACTACTAGAGAAAAATTAGTTACTAATATAAAATATGTAGTAGCAGCATTTATTAAATTTGAGATTTTATATACACAAAAAGGAAATAATGTACCAGAAATACATACAATTATTGTCTCTATAAAACAAAATGGTTGTCAATTCTTATTAATAGATTGATTGATTTCCATTTATTAAATTTATGTGTGCCTTTTCTCTAAGTAGTTACCAAGATGGTAGGTAAAGATATTTGAAAATACAGCTTCGTAAATGAAATATACCATATATTCCGGTGTAGAAAACAACACCCAATACACTTTAAGAGAAAAGAAAACGTATTTAAAAAATCTAGGCGTCGTATAAACCAACTAAAGGCTTTGTAACATGGGACAAGATTCGGAAACATTTACTCTAATGTCTTATATTACGTAGATATTTTGTGGTTTCCATTTACATCTAGAAAATATTATATAGTACCTACTACATAGTTAGACGTTGGATTTGACATAATTCTGAGCCCCCACTTTAAATTAGAAAAACTGAGTTGAAATGCTCAGCTTTTACTGTCCGGAATATAGGTAGGGTACTAATTAATAATTCACAAAGGACATGTAATATAAATGGAGTTGATTAGCAGAAAATGCACAATAGTAAAGAAAAAGCAGCACTATTATTATGCCTTTCATATACGGTGCAAGCTGGAGCATCTAGAGTATGTGGTTATGAGGAAAACACATCGCTATATAATATCATCAGCAATAAAATATAAACAAATTTCTAGAAAAACGAATAATATACATTGCACCATGTTTTATAATACCAATTACTTTCATATATTCGTAGCACAGAATAATAAAACAAAGATTCCGTAATTAAAGGTTAATAGGTATACCAAATTCATTAAATTTATAGCTAAATAAGATAAAATCAACGGAAATCATGAATGCTAAATAGTAAATTCCTATCGAATGCCTTTGAAGAAACAGAAACACTGTTTTAAGATGCCTACTTTAACTTCGTACACACTTAGTGATAACATAAGCCTTAGCTATAAAATGTAGAAAAAATGATTGATAAAATCTTCAGAATCATTTAGTTAATAACAGTGGTTTAAACTAACACCATGTATATCGACTTTATCTAAAAGACCACAACATGAATTTGCATACATTTTTGTTCATGTTATATATCGGTGTATTTGCGACACTAAACGTCAGAGGCACTAGTAGTAAGAGCAATTAAACATCTGGACCCATCACTGAAAGTAAAAAGAACATACACTCATCTAACAACTAGTTTCGGTGTCTATTCTGTGACCAGGCTAGTTTAGTGACGCTACAGAATAAAACAAGGGTAAATGGAATAATTGGGTGAGGAAACAGAACAAATAGGTTATGAAGTGAATTGCTAACATTACGAACCGTGATACATCACTGTCCTCAGCTCTATCTCTTTGTCGTTGCTGAAATAATGTGGACAAAGAATATTATTTAGTATCATCACTTTCGACACTTTCTTATCTACACAACGATATCTAATACTACCTAAATATAGTGTTTTGCTCAAATTTAAAAGTCGATAGCGACACTGACTACTCGAAAATAGAAGAGAGGAATTTATTTGAAATCGCGACTTCAAATTAATATACATATTTGGCAGCCATTATCTGTCATTGGAGATCAGGGGGATTCTGTCGGCTATGGACCTAACCAAATTTTATAGGATAGTTTTAAGAAATTTTATATTCAGTAGTTTTTTTGTAAAGTTACTTTTCGTAAGTAATTTTTTTCAGTTTTGAATAACTTTTGATTTTACCAAATAACATATTGATGACTGCAAACTATAAAGGTGTTTAACTTAAATTGCATCATAGAGACAAAAGTGCCTCTGTTTTGTTAAGCTGTCATTGGATGGTGGTGACATGATTGTGTTATTTTATAGGTACCTTGCCATATCTGTACCTATTACACAAGGTTTTCATTAAATGCTTAGCTTTTCCAGGTCTGTAAGTCTATTAAAACTAAAAATTACATTACGCCCAAATAATAGTAGTAAGCCCATAGAAATAGATATACAGACTGTATATTCATTTCTATGAGTAAACCGCTTCTTAAAGGCGTGACTTTGTGTTATGATTATGTAATCAACTTTAGGTAAATGAGCAAACTAATTTCATGGCATCTTCTTCTGTCAATTGGACAATTAGAACAATTAGAACAAAGATAGAAAAAACTGGGATAAATAAAAATTTATACTTATGGTGAGAGTTTTTCTAAAGTAAAGCGTAGAGCCATACAAGAAAGAGTATTGTACAAAATTAAAATGTTATGTATAAAAAATTTAATAGGATAGTAAAAATTGGATATTATGAATTAAATTTCACAAGAACACAAAAACCTAAAACTGATAAGTACACTTTAAATAAAATTAGAATTTACCTACCACATAAAAATGTGTTATTAAATATTTATTGTTAAATATTTTCATCTATTCCTAGTGTGTGCCTGATATTAAATTGCAAAGGAAAAAAATCAACGAATATAGACTATATACAATTAATAGAATAACTGTATATTTCTAATATTTCCATTTCATATATTGTATATAATCTCCAGCATTTACTTAATGAATTTCTAATATCCGTAATGAATATTACATAATATAAGTAACCATGGAAATACATATATGCAGGTATTTTAATACATACAATCAACTTTAATCGGTATTGAATACAAAATTCTATACTAACTATTTAGATAATAAGTAGAAAAATATATAGCTACATAAGTAATTAAGTTTGGTTGCAAGGAAAATAACAAGAACAATTAATAATTATGATAGAAAACATTTTGAACATTAATCAATGCAACAGCAATTTTTATGGTTAAATTCTCAGTTAATATGCTCGAATTTAAATAATTGTCAATTATTATGCTCATGTTTCAGTACTTATATTAGTCAAAAAGCAGCCTTAAAGTAATGTGCCTTTGGAGTCCAGGAACACTAACCCAATATACACTTCATGCTGTGTAAAAAAACAATCATTGGTTGACGTCTAATTGATAAAATAAGCAGCCAATAAAAATGTTTCTTTAAGATTTTCAATAACATATATATTGATTTTTTAAAGAAATTATTAATTAATATATGAATATATACAAATATATGGATTACAATTCATTCTCTTTCACGTTTTCCATTTAAATAAAAAGTGATTTAAATTGAAATAGTTGTTTATTTTATAGGTAGCATGTAACGGTTGTAAAAAGAATAAAACCATTTGTATCTAATGATATTGTTAAGTTTTTAAAACTTTACATAATACATTATACTCGTACAACAAAAATTGCAGTTACTTGACAACTAATTGTGTTTAAAATGTTCTCTGTTTGGGATCATGCTCTATAGAATGTAAACAAGTAGAGATAAGTACTCTTTAGACAATATTATATATCTATTTACACAGCACACCATCACCACCAGGTATAACATAATTTAGATATAATAGAATGATTACTATAAGAGAAAATGAACCTATAAAATGGAGTAAAATAAGCTTCGTTTGGTTAAAGCAATACATGATGTTAACAAAGTAATTAGAATGGGAAACAAAAGCAGGCAAAACGTTGTCTGATTGAAAATTGATTGTAATTGGCAATCGGATTGTAGCAAGCGGAAGG
This sequence comes from Parotoplana pacifica, assembly GCA_034780595.1. Lineage (NCBI taxonomy): Eukaryota > Metazoa > Platyhelminthes > Proseriata > Otoplanidae > Parotoplana > Parotoplana pacifica. The sequence goes on from JAUYWI010053378.1 coordinate 6,247, forward strand.
TAAATATTAATTTTATGAAGACAAATCTTCATTCCAGAGGTAATAATAATTATTGTAAACATAGAAATATGTAAATCATCTCTATGATTGTAAAGAAAGCACATTAGATATCTATCAAAAGGAATAAGCTATTGTAATAAAAATAATCTTGTAAAATTGTAATTATACTTGTAAACTTTGATAGAAGAAAATCGATTTAAGTCATTTAATCTTAATTTATGATTGTATAACAGCGTTCTAAAAAAATGACAACAAATTTTCTGTATCAAAATTTCTCCTCTGAGTACGTAAATTTTTTCCTATTAAACTATATAAAAATATGCAATATTAGAGCAGGTCCGCAGTGCTGTAATGCAGAAATTCGACTTGAGTAAGTTGTTTATATGTAGGTATACCAATTTACATATTTTTTATATTTAAATATGTCAAATATATAAACATAATAATACTCTAGGAAGTTCGAACAAAACCCTTTTCACTTTTCATACTCAATTAGAAATCGGAAATTCTTTTAAATAAAATTAGTTACACGAAAAATCCTTTCATAGAACAAAATTCAATTATATTTTTTTGTAGATGAATTAAATTAAGCAGCACAAAATAACATCAATTTGTGCTTCTTTAATAGTGAAACTTTAAACCTATACCTTGGGATTTCTAAAAGTTAGGTATGTTTTTGTCCTTGTTTAATCACGTTGTTTTATCGCTTTTGTTTTATAAAAAGGGTAACTAGGTATGTGTATACATGTACATTAAGTAAAATTATAAATACTATTAGTACTTAAGATTGATGAATCATCCAGTGACAGTGTGTACCCATTATTTATTTTTTATAGGCGACTACATATAATTTAATATTATTATTAATAACAATATAATGCACAAGTTTAATTTTTCAAAAAAAACAATCAGAAAGCATCTAGTAATAAGTAAATTGTATGAAATAAGAAAGAACGACAGAAGCAGTTATAAAACAAGAGCATACGACTCTAAATTGCATCATGTTTGGCTTCCCCCACTCAATAGGCAGTGATAGTAATTGTGACAGAGATACAGAGAAGGACAACCAGCGATCAATAACTTTTTTAAATCATTGTTTTTTTCTTTAATCAATTTGTACTGTTTTAAAGGTAGCATAATTACTGATAATAGTAACTTATCTTTTCATTACACTAGTTGCCAAACCTGTATATCAGTACATAGGTAAGGGAATAAAATACCACATAAAGTAACAAAATGCTACTTATGTTGATAGATAAACAAATGTCACGTATGTTTGCACATAACGTAACAAATGCTATGTTGAGTTAGCATTGTTGCGGTTTGGAAAGGCATAGAAAACATCTTACCGTCAACTAACGTGCTGCGTTTCACAATTCGGTGCAAAGAAAGAAAAGTAAAGTTAAGACATTAATTTTACGCAAATCTCAATAAAAACTATTAGGTAATTCAAAGTTAATATTACGATGCTTAGTAAAACAACACAATTTTAAAGAAAAATGGAAAACTTAAGTTTAAAATATACTTTCTTATTAATTTAATATAACAAAACTGATAGCTGGAAAATCGACACAAGTTGCTGTGACAAAATTTTGCCGAGGAATTTGGTTGAAATTCAATTACATACATACATACACAATGAATTGAAGAATTTATTTGTCATTTGGGCTCTGTGAATGAACTCTAAGCTAAAATATGAGGAAAACTTTACAAATTTCAGTTTTAGCAGCATAATTACTATCAAATGCAATCCATTTAGTTTGTGAAAGATGTGACTGGTTAAAAAAATATTCGCCACTTCTCTAGCATGTTAATTAATTCCTCTGGTCTTGTGCCTAATCTACATTTATTATCAAATGTTACTTTTTTTTAAACTAAAGTGATACAGCACAATTTGAGTACCTGTAATATTTTACTTTTTTTCCATTTCCAGGTACCATTTCTGTAAAGTAAGTTAGAATTTATTGGATTTTATGAACGCCATCATTCAATATGTTATATTTGCTAACGAGCAGTTATTACTTTAACAAACTTACACAACTGATAAATTGACAAGTAGATTACATTAAATGCCTTGCTTTTTTTTCTTTTCAAAGGTTAAGCATAAAGCCTGAAGGTCAAAAACTTTTACGCGTACAATAATTCTATAAAATTTTGGATTGACTGTTGTGCCGTGTCTGCTCATCTACTCAATTTTCTCAGATGTGTCAAGTGTAAATTTATTTCATTCCCATCAAAATATTCTGTTGTGTTGAAACTTGTTTGTGATATCTAGTTATGAATACTATTTACTGTTGCTGGCTAGTCCAATAATTGTGTTGCTTTTGCAATTTATATACTCCAACGTTCGGATTTGAAATGACGTGAGAAACACGTGGTGTTATAAAATGAATAGTCATATGCGGTTCCCGCACTTTTAAAACAACTAATTAAATAAATAAAATAGAAATTATTTACAAATTACACGGGAAAACTTCGTGGGTTAATGATAAATTAAAGAAATGAAAAAATAAATTTAATTTAAAATATGTCAGGGAAAAATTTCAACGAAATATAATATCAGGAAAAAAACCTTTTGTTTTATTTGAGATAAATACTGGCGCTCAGATGTGGTTTCAAATTGCCCAATTTTTAGTATATTATAATTTTACTTTAATAGCAGCAATAAAAATTTACAAGTTTAGTAAATGAATTATTAAACTTTCATTTAAAAATTCACTAATATATTTTCCTGAAGTAAATAAAATTAAAGAGATTGGTTCACTGAATATAATTATGTACGTCAATGTTTTATTTTTAATTGATTTGCTTTAATTTTGATGGGTCTGAAATAAAGTGATCTTCGAAATGGTTCATTTTCTTTTCTGAATTACTAAAAAATTAAACCAAAATCAAATGTAAATATTGAACTTGACGTAGTGCATTTGAACAAAAAAAATAACTCGCGAATGCATTAGTAAAATGTATCACAAATAAATTACTTAAGTATGGTAAAAGTGGCACATTCCAGAAAAGAATTTTAGCTTCTTTTTTAATCTGTAAAATGAAACATTACAAAACAATTTTGAGAAGCAATAAGACAAACAACACTTTGTAATTTATAGATTTTTAAGCAAGACATCAATTTTAGGTCATTCTATTTGATATATTCATTTGGAGAATGCAAACCGATTTTAGGAATTAGTTAGGATTAAAACAGCATTCCATGTACAGTAATTAATTAATTAATTAGTTACTAAACAGAAAAAAACTAAAATTTACTTCTGGAATTTGTCGTTTTACATTTCAACGCTTTTGTGAGTGATTGTTTTCAAACAAATTGGAATTTAAAATTTTTGTTTCAGCTACCAATTCTGCATAGAACTATATACACAACAAATGATGAAAACCGAGTTTATGGGTAGTTTGTCCTTTATCAGCTGTTTGTTACATAACACACAACATCGCACAGTTACCCCTTCCCATGTTTTCGCTTCCACTTCATAGATATGATTTTACTATTCATTCATTTGATCGCATACAAATAACAGCTTATATATCGCTATGTACCTAAGTCATAGTGCTGAAATACCATTTTAGCAATCATATTATTAGAAATTAGATATAAGTTTGGCTCAATTCCATTTGTCAAATATTTATACTTCCGGAGTATAATAATATAAATACAAATATAATTTTGATGCCAGAACTAGTTTGTAGGGTCAAAAATCGATAGCTTAATGTATATATTGCATGTTTCGTTTTAAAATTTATATTACTTGCTTTATGAACTAGTAGTATAGGTAATTCAAATAGTAAAAAATGATTATTGATAAATTGTTTCACAATCTTGCAAGTATTCTACTATTTACTCTCCGAGTCTATTCGTATGACTGTGTTGTATAGATTTTAGGGGCGATTAGAGATGTTTCAGTGCGCGAAATAAGAAATTTACTACTAGTCCGAGGTAAAGTCAATAGTCCAAAATGATGAAAATAGTGTATTCTCTAAAATTTACTAGTCACCGTCGGAGCGGACTAGCCTTAATTCAAGCATTGAAAAATGAAAACAATTTGCGCACAATCCTTTAAATAGAAAATGACGTATACTTGTCAAATTTTTGTTTCCTTTTATGGTTATTTAAGGCAAACATTTATCTCAGCCTCTGAAGCAAAGAGATTTTCAAGTATTTTGGATACAAATTGCTTTCTAAAAAGAATATTTTGCTTCACCGAGAATTGATTAGAGCTAACATTTATTAGTGTCTAACCAACATATTTTATATAATAGAGGCATCAATAGCTACACTCATATCCCGACATACAAAAAAGTTTTTAAAATTAGTCTTTAAAACTAAATAATAAAACCAAATTTCATTTTTAAGACCCAGAATTTTTAAATAAAATTTCTGTACAGAAAGCAATACACATATACTATGAATTAAGACAAAACAGATTCAAACGATTACTTCATTTCTGCTATCTTACCCATACATACACGAGATTCAAGAACTGATGAAGGACAAATTACAAAAAAATCGATTTGTAGAGTTGCCTAATAAATTTATCACTAAATTATTTAAAAAAAAATTATTATATGCACCGAATCAAATTACAAATAGTCGTATTATGTAGTAACTTTAGATTTTCTTTCTTTGCCAACTAAAATGATGAATGGATTAGAAATTTACATGGCTTCAGCATGTTAATCTGGTTTGTCTAGCTAAACAATGAGAAATTACTTTTGCCGCTCAATTTTCAAGAAAAGAAAACTTGCCCTTTCCCCAATAGGTAGGTAGATATGATTGGGAAACTAATCAATTAATCAGTGAAAAGTTGAAACAGAAACAACATTTTGAATGATACGTTGTCTCTCAAATTGAACACCTTACATGCCATATACCTATATAAATATAGAGGAGGACCAAACAGGTTATAAAACAAAAAATATCGATAAAAATAACAATATTAATTGTAAGTTTCGTTTCATTCATTCTGCAATCATTAAATTTGGTCCAACCTGAACATAATTTATTATTAATTGTAGGTTTTAGAGACAACTGGCGTTAATATTGATAAACAGACAAGCAAAATATCTGACAAACTATTTTATTATATATTTAGGTGGTTGCCTGGCTGATGAGGCCCAACAAGGCCGAAACAGCTGTCCTGGCCTATCATTAGCGAGTAATATAAATTAGTAGTATATTTTTATAAAAGTATACCTGTTTTTTTATTATTACTCTTAAACACAATATCAAATATCTTGTATTCACCGAGACCAAACAATATCATTTATAAGTATGATAACCTGGATTCTATGTAACTTTTGTTACTTTCGAGTTAAGAATTTTGCTTGTACTGTTTTACTCATCAAAATATTACTCTTCTTTAGTTTATTTTTAAACTACACAAACATATCTTATTCGAAGTAACCATAACAAAACGGACATCCATTTCAAAATTAAAATGGCGGATAAAACATTTAAAAGTCAGTTTTGATCGGCTTGTTTAGTTATACCTGTATAGTAACACTAGGAAACAAATAAGATTTCTCAATCTCTAAAAAATAATCTAGATATTTTAGGCACATTTTAATTTTCAGCAGCTTTGACGCCAAATTCCATAAGTGACTTTATCTTGTTTTTTTAATATCCATGACTAGCAAACATATCAATTATTCAACATATTTCCTAAATCTATAAAAAACACAACTAATTCTTTCTGATATTAAAATGAAACAAAATTAATTGATTAAGCGAAATATAGTTTAAGGAGACAGAAAAATATGAACCACGACAAACTATATTGTACACCAGTTTCTTGGTGGCTAAATTTAAAATTACTCTCAATAGCTAATAAAGTAAATGTTAAAGAATAAAAACATGAAAGTCCATAAACAATTTTGAGTATATTTTTAAATTTTTTATTACTTTTACTTTTCACTTGTGTACGTACACATGTAAACTTTCAAATTTTACTTTAGGACATTTACTTTAATGTTTATCGAGTGATAATTAACTCTTCAATGGCGGACCTAGAAGCAAGGGGCTTCGGGCATAATAGATTGTCTAATATCTATGTAAGAAAGCAAGTATTTTTCCAATTAGGTGTTGTGTTTTAATATCTGAATGTATGTTTTTTGTCTTTAAAAAATCAAATGTTGATATATAATGCAAATTTATAAGAGCAATTTATGTTATGTTATGTATGTATTTATTTTCAGTTTGCAGTAAAAAGCTAAATGTCATTCTAATTTTACTTACGGTTTGATAAAATGGGCTATGTAACTCGAAGTTATAGTTACTAATAAATTACTGATGTCAATAGCTTGTCACCATGCTTCTTATTATTATAATGTCTCCTTAAATTAATTTTCTTTTTTAATTATGTTAAAATTATAACAACAAATGATTAAATACCAACCAATGTTTAAAAAGAAACATTCAAGAAAAGAATAAGCAAAATTGACGACAGGATAGGAAATAAAATGTCCTTCTATCTAACTAGGGCACGAAAAATACCTTCATGGTCATCATTCTATTAGGAGGGGCCTTTATTATTAAATGTAATAATATTAGAATGATTTTATTTGATAAGAAAAATGTAATTCTAAAATTATCTATTCATAGTTTATGTTAGGTTTAATTCATTCGGGTCTGGCTTTGGTGATCCTTTGGTCTTGGAAAGATAGATAGACTCAGACAAATTGCACACATTCAAACATTTAGTGAAATGTAAATGGTGAAATATTCAATAATAAGTGATCGAAATACTTTTGATACGTATATTAATACAATGAGGAGATAATATTATCGATTTGTTAGATAGAATACAATCAACAGTGAAGTTGAACTATTACTTTTGTGGGTATCGAGATAGGTACAATTAAAAAAACTCATTCTTAACTATCTAGCATTACCTAACTAGGAGAAAGCTATGTATTCAGTATTTTCGTTTAAATCTAAACTACGAAATAGGTAATTATCAAATGTAATAAGATAGGTTAATATTAATATGGAAATTTGATTAGAAATTAAAATAAATGAATAAATAAATAACATAATATCGTACAGACAAACAAAAATAAGTAAAAAAGGTGCAATTTACCGTAGATATTTACCTTTGGCTTTGCTTGTGGTCTTGCCATCAGTTTTAGATTGGCCAGACTAAAAGGCAGAATAACAAATGTTTCAGCGTGAATGGCAGATACAATAAGCAGAAGCTGGCAAAAAATAATGTGCTTCTTACACATCAATTACAGTATATTATCTATCTAGCTGGGTGAGATTTCATCAATGCCAACTACATTGTGATTCAAATTTTATTAAATACAATTAAGGATTGAAAGCAACTTTTAGCGTAGAAAATATTGAAAATTAATTTGCTTTGATGCTCTTTTCTCGAATTTATTATTTTTTTAACAAATGAAATCCAAATACAGCAGAAACCTTTTATTTTAACCTAAATTTGACATCTTTTAACTTTTCTGGATATTTATTCACATGATCTAGCATTCTTGCCGTTTAAAAGAAAATGCAATCTATGTATGCACATGTAGGAGTAACTAAAGAAGAAATCAATTGCTTTATTACCAGCGAGCTATACAAATATCTTCGAGTTAAATGTTGTGGAAATATTGCACTAAAAACAAGTTAAGTCATATGGCAAATTCCGGATTTATCATAAAGTTTTTTTTGTCAAGACACCTGCTTACAAGTGCTATTCATTCCACTGTAATATATAGTTGTTGTTCAAAACCTTATGGTTCTTGAATTTTTCTTATTGTTATCTGGGATATATTACCTATTTTATAACAACCTAAAAAGAAACTGAAGAAATCAAAACTACAGGACATTATTTTGAATAAAAAGAATAGGCAGGAAGAATTCCTTCAAAGCTGCAAAAAAAGGCGATTTCTAAGTATTATAAGTTTGCAAGCCACGCTGGTTTCAAATCATCAAAACATAAAATAATACTGTCATAGTGATATTTGTATAGATACCGTACACGCAGGGTGCTCCAGCTTACCTTGCGACTCTTTTTCGGCAAGATGTGCCGTAACACCCTGTTAGTATATTTTGAAAAATTAAAATCATCAACTCTATAATAAAAATCAAACATTTTCTATTGATTGGATGGTATAAAAGCTCAAAACAATATGGATTAGCTCCATTTTGTGTGTGAATATAATGTCATTATATAATATTAACTGCAACGTTTTAGTAAAGTGATAAAACTGTTTCAGCAACTCATCAACATCTATTCCTTGAAATCCATCACATATTCAGCCACACTTCAATAATTGTCGTTAACCTTTAACCATAGAGTAACCATTAAAATGGGAGTTTACATCATTTCTTTTAATGACAATTAGGTTGTAAAGCATTTTTGTATTGATTTCGGTGTATATATTGTTATTATATTATGCAAATCTAATATTTTAATGGTTTACATATCTTTATGAAACATTTAAACAACAATTCATTAATTTCCGAACACCAGGCTAGACATGGTAAAACAATTTATTCTTCTATTAAAAACAATCCCAAATGTTCTGTCAAAAATTGGGTGAAATCGAAAGAATGCAACCAAATTAAGCAAAAACTGCATGCGTCTAAATTAAAAGAAACAAAATCCAGGTATGATTTCCAGAGGTTCACCATGTCGCCTGTACACAATGCTTACTGTAATATTTTATCGTCAATTTTTGTTATCATAAATACTATCGAATTTGACTGAAACTAACCTTTAAATATTTTAATAAGCTTCTCAGATAGGTTACTTTGTGACAGACCTAACAATATTTTATTTTTTCCTTTAAAGTGACCATATCCACCACAGATGAATTGTCAGGTTGTCCTGATGTGCATAGTATTACCTGTGTAGTAGTCATCAACCACCATATTATTGGCGCCATATTCCAGATCAATATCCACAATAATTAACTGCAGCTCCGGCTAAGTTTCACAAGCAAAATAGTTCAATTATAGTTCATCATTAAATACTAATTATGGGAGTTCTGTTAATAATTTAGTCATAGAATATATAGAAGGGCTATAGCTTCCCCCCCCCCGCCACTTCACCCTCTACAACTGCAATCTAGGTCCCACATCCCCGCGTTAATTACCTGATTTTTAGCCGATTTCTTAGCGCCAGGAACGACCACATTTTCGAGATCATGAAGAACATACCAATGAGGCTTGCCATCAATTTGGGACTTGTCTAAAATATCAAAATTGAATTAGCTTTATTAAGAAACAATTGATATAGTAACGAAGACCTTTTCTCAAGTCCAATTGAGCTGGAAGTCGGCAAGTTGTCAAGATTCCCCAATATAAACAGAAATTTGGTACGATAGTTGATAAAGGAACTAGTGACGTCATAAGGTGTTCATATTTGGTGCGTCTACAAAGCAGAAATCTAAAAGTTTTTTTCCAAGTTCAATTTGGTTGATAACAATGAAATTATTTTTTGGAATGCGTATTTTATATATTGCTAGTAGTCCTGACAGCAAATTTGAAATCAATCGGACGAAGTTCAGTTTTTAACCTGAGGACGTTATCGGCTCTGAATGTGTGCCAAATTCAGTTGCTATTAGTTATTTTTGTTCATGAAAAAATACAAAACAAAGACTATGCTCACCCGAAAGAGGGATGATTGCTTGGCCCATAAAGTCGTTGGTCTTTAAACGATCGTAGTCCCAAATAGTGATCTCTAGCACGCGTTTTCGCAACGTTCGCTTGAGGACGTTCATAAAGACAACGGTCTGTTGCCATTCAGGAGCCAGTGTGTTGTTCATGTAGCGAGTTTGGCGATTAAAATCGGGGCTATAGAATTACAGAATGGTATATAAAGTAAATGGAACACTGTGATTATAGAGATATTTGTCATTCTACATGAATCATAAATAGATGTGATCTGATTCAAGTTCTTCAATAAATCCTGTTAGTATTTTGTTTAAAAATACAAATACTTGAACAAATCAAACCACTCGGCATTCCCTATAATCAATGAAAAACAAGCCAACCTGTTTCATGCATTGATCAAACTTTCATTCACAAATCTACGAAACTCCAAGTCAAAATAGGTCAAATTAGCGTTTTCACAGTTATGACGAACACCTGTTTTTCATGACGAATTAGGACAAATTATCAACAGTATGATAATTTGAGCCACTTAATCAGCTATGAGGACCACTTTCTTATAATAAATTAGGTCACATTATCAGCTGTATGAGGCCCTTTTTCTCATGATGAATTAACGAAAAGAAGGTAATATAAAACAAGGTTAGGGGGCTAACATAAATTATACAGAGTCTACTAGCAATTCAATGGATCTAGTCCCTCATTTATGAGCGTGCAGCGACAGTCAGATTTAATAACACCTACAGTAGAATTAGAATCTTTCACCCAGGTCTTCACCAGGGAAGTGCATTGACACCTATCCTATCCTCTTCTTGATCTGGATAATGAAGAAGTTGACCCCTATTTCTTCGCTGATGATCTCCTTACCTGTTGTAGAAATAGCTTTGTTAGTATCGTTACAGATAAGATGTAATAAGCCACCAATGACATTATCAAATGGGAAGACAACTGGAAAATAATTAGCTCCCGACAAATGTGAGACCATTCTACTTACCCCATGGAGCAAAGAAGTTAATCACAAAATCAACCCAAAAATCGGTGATAAAACTACCAATAACGTCAATGTCACGAAGTTCCTTGGCATCCACCTGGACTGTCTCTAGAATTTTGGCCCTCACGTCAAATCATCACTCAGAAAATCAACACTCAAACAACTCACAGCCCTTGCAGGCAGAACATGGGGAAAGTAAACCAATATCTCCCGATCTGTCTACATCACTTACATTCGTTCTTGCATTGACTATTATCAGTAAAAAAAAGATTCTTTCGCTAACCAAAAAACTAAGGCCATCGAGTTAATCAACTCTCTTCCCAGGGAGATATTACCATCTGGAGCGTTGACTCGATAATTAACAGCACTGAGAACGGAGAAGTTGGAGCCCTCATTTTGTATTTAAACTCCAACATCCATGAAAGTTTATTAACTCCTGGAGGTCATTACTGCTCCAGCTTCAAAGCTGAATTAATGGCCATTTACAAAGCAAACATCTAAAAGGCAAACATATTATTAGTAGTACCTCCACCAGAATCGTTACTGACAGCCGAGCATCTCTCGAAATTCTCCATCAAGGGCCTAAAAACCATAAAACAAGTCAGCTGACCAGATTTGGAGGCTGAATCTCCCTAATTGCCACATTCACCTCCAGTGCATACCATCCCACTGCGGAATCATTGGCAAT
>JAUYWI010053389.1:0-17548 GCA_034780595.1 Parotoplana pacifica
GTGTGCGGATTTAGTATCTATGAACTGTGATGATTTTAACACAGTTTTGAGTGTATTTCAATTATTTTATGGTGTGAGCTAACTCACTTTTTAACTTTTAAATCATCAGACGCAGTGTTTTTCTATCAGAATTTAATGCACTGATCTATCTTTGTGATTTATTTAAAATAAACTTGAAATAGTTATTTGAATATAATTAACATAATATTGCAATTTACAGTATTTTTCCCCTTGAAAGTTTTATTTTTAAAAGTGTAATAAAAAGTAATAAGTGTAAAATAAGTATAAGGTGTAACAAAAAGTACTACTTTTTGTTACACTTTTTGTATTGAAAAGTTCAGATTTCTATGAATATTTAGAAAAAAAGTAATTCTATATAAAATATTCACAATCATCATTCCATTGCATAAATTGAACAAGTTTGCTATACAGACTGTGCATTGGATATAAAGACACGTTTCACTAATATTTTGAACAAAACTAAATCTCAATTTATCAATCTATGGATTTATTTATGTAACAATTATGCAACTTTGTAGAGGCTCGATTTAGCAAATTAATTATTAAAAAAATTGAATTTTATTTACTAAATATTATTGGCCAAAAATGGCAAAACTGAGTTAGCTCACACCATAAAATAATTGAAATACACTAAAAACTGTGTTTGCTCTTTAATTAATAAGAATTTCCATGAGCTACCTACTTTTTTATTGTTTAAACTTACTTTAATTGTGATTGTTTTTTGTTGAATGTTTTTTATGGTTATATTAAGGTGTAGGATGGTATCACTGCTATTTTGGTGATGTTAAACAAAATTTTCGATTTTTGGAGGATTTTTTACTAATCTAAATGTAAAGCTATAGCATAAATGTGGAGCATCCAATTTTCAAAGACGTTATTTTTAATGTCTTCCTAATTTTTCATAAATCTTCATTTTGAGTATAGTAAAATGTTTAATTTGGATATCATGATGTAAAATGGTAGTATAGCTAGGTCAGTTAAAACAATAAAAAAGTAGTTAGCTCATGGAAATTCTAATTACTTAAAAAGCAAACACAGTTTTGAGTGTATTTCAATTATTTTATGGGGTGAGCTAATTCACTTTTATGTATATTTCAATTATTTTATGGGGTGATCTAACTCACTTTTTGCCATTTTTGGCCAATAATATTATATAATATGAAATGGCTCTAGTGAAGCAGTTATTGATAAATTGAATGATCTGTTTGTTAGATAGGGTCTTCCTGAATATATTATCTCAAATAATGATGCAACTTTTGCATAACGAGAATTCGATAACTATTTACAACTAATAATATTAAGCATGTTAAATTTTCAGTGTACTATTCTCTGTCAAATTCAACAGTTGGAGGTTTCACTCAACTCTCAAGAATAGACTAGATATAAATTAAATCTGAGGACCATCTGTGCCTTTACAAAAATGTATCTATGTTCGATATTAGAAGCACACTTACTGAAACCACAGGATCAACTCCTTTCTTTTTATGAGGAATAAAATTAGTGGTTTGAGTTTAAATTATGTATATTGTTCCTATATTATTGACTAAACAACAATTGCTTCTTTTATACCTCTACACAGTCTGTTGATCGTCAATTTCAAGTAGGAACTAGAGTTCTTGTTCGAAGAGCTATGCCAAAGAATTGAAATATTCAGGTACTATCTCTCATAAACTCACTCCATATTCTTTCAAGGTCGCTCTAGATAATGACAATGTTTCTACTCATAATCAATTCAACATGAAACAACCAATGCATCTGCTAATTCAGCTTATGATTTAGCAGTTGATTCTCCCATAGTTACCACTTCTACTGTAGAAAATTAACTTTCTAATTTGTCAAATATACCAGAAAGAAATGTACAAAAATCTAAATATAAATATACAATTGACTATCTACTTCTTTTACTATGTGCTAATTACATAAAATAATATTCTTCATTTATGTAGTTATAAAATTGTGGTCATATATAAAACACAGATTTATCCTTAGTTATTTGGATGAACTCAAAGTATCTGTCTGTGATTTATACTCATCAATTTAAATTTGTTTATGAATATTTTGTATTACGTAGAAAAAAAACCGCCGACAATGAAAAGAACTATTGATCAAATTGACCAAAGTAAATTAGTTAAAAGAAGAAAAGTTAATGATGAATCTATATATCAAAACGATATAAAAGCACCACTTTTACCTTATTTTTCATTATGGGATCGTCAATTATCTTTTCTTAATTCAATCGAAGTGCACAATATTATTTCAATCGAACTTGCTGAAAATTGTTTATACTTTCAGAATGTTTTATCATATACAAATAAAAGACTTTTAATATTGCCGGAATTTGTTGAAGCTAACTTTTTTTTGATCATGCAGTTTATACGTACGGGAAATGTATATTTAACTGAAGCAAACGTGTTTAGTCTATTTATTTCAGCGGATTTTCTCTTGTTAGATGAATTAAAGAGAAGGTGTGTGACTTTTATTAAAGAAAATGTAATCACACCTGCCAAAGCAATAAGTCTTTGGGTAAATTGTAACCATTTGTATTGTCCAGAAATTAGCGATATGGCACTGAGTGTTATACTGGAAAACTTCAAAACTATTTATCACTCAAAAGAATTTTTAAAATTAAATTTAAAAAATGTGAAGACTATCCTTTGTCATAATGAGCTTAATGTTCAAAACGAATGGCTTGTTTTTGACGCAATTCTCTCCTGGACCACCTATATAATGTCGCCCAGATTAAAGCGACAGCAATCAATCGCCGATTTGTTGCCTTGTTTACGCTATGGACTTTTGTCAGCATCCGAACTTGATCGAATCGAAACCAATCACCTGATAGCAGCGAATAGTAGGGCACTTTTATTGGTCAAGCAATGGATAAATAATAGAAGAACGTCTGATCAGATGACTGATAAAACGTATATTACACCAAGAGCTCCATATTTTGTGAGTCATTACTAATATTTAGCAAAAGGTTTCGTAATATTGCAGCTTAAGTATTTAACTGTTTTATAAAAATCAGCTTTAAAATAATATATACAACAAATTAATTAAAGGGTAATAAGGTAATAAATTTACTACATTATCGCTCGAAAGATACCGCTTAATAGTATTATGCGTAGTGAGTAAATAGTTCAGTTATAGATAGTACTATCATCTCAATCACTAGATATGACTACAATCGGGTACGTGTTTGACCTTTTTCAGTTTGTTCTCCCAAATAAAATTATTCAATCATTCCTTCTGTTCTGTTTCGCTTTATCGAGATTTCCTATTTCACCTTAAACCAAAACGATTCGATCAAATACACATTAGCAGCTAATCAATTAGGTAACTTTGTTAACTGAGTATTATTGTTACCTAGTATTGTATTATTTATAATATCTAATAATGGTGTTCTTGGTCGTTTGCTTCTGTATGGAACCTCGCCATCTTTGCGCAGCCAATGATATCCACCTAGACAGAATCTCTAAAATGGCTCCCGAAATATTTACACAAATATGCTCAATCCACATTCCCGTTTTGGGTGCAATGACTGCTATATGTGTTGCTCTTCTTCCAAGTAAAATAGAAGTAGTCTATACACACCAAGTAGGAAAAGAAGGATAAACAAGATGACCACCTTACAATCACCATAGTTAAATTCCAAATTACGTAGCACACTAAGTTGAAAAGCTTATAAACATAGAATACTAATTATTTTGCTTGGGAGTTTACAACAATTAGATTTCTTTCACTTTTAGGCCATACTAATTTTTAGCGGTTGGTCTAAAGAAGCGGGAGGTCCACTGAATGCTGTACAAGCGTACAATACGCATACTGACCATTGGACGATTTGGTCAAATACTTCATCTGTTTCTGCATCTCCTACCGTTCAATTAAAATATTCGGCTGATAGTTGTCCCAGACTTGACATACATTTATCACCAATTATGAAAACCAACCGCTGCTATCAACACGAACTAGGTGATTTACCAGGGCGAGTATATTCTGGCAGTGCTATTGTTGACAATGTGGTATATATTATAGGTGGTTATGTCAACGACAGAGTTTTAAACTCCACAATTTCCTATGACTTTGCCTCGGAGAAAAGTACTTGGACTCATTTGAGCAATATGCTGGAGAAACGTTACTACGTCTGCGTTGTGGCCGCCCAAGGATGCATTTATGCAATGGGGGGCCATGCAGATCACCCTCATGGAAGACTTCAGTCTGGAGAGCGGTACCAGATATCCACAAATCGCTGGAGCCAAATTGCATCAATGCTGGAGGTTCGTAGCGACGCCTCTGGCGCTGAATATCAGGGTCGAATTTTTGTATGTGGTGGATTTAATGGAAGCCATTATCATGATTCAGTAGAAACCTACGATATGGATCTAGACCAGTGGACTCTTCTGAAAAGTCGAATGTGTTTTCAACGAGGTGGCCTTTCGATAGTTCAACATGGTCTTAGTCTCTACGCTATCGGGGGCAACAATGGCATTAATCGTCAAAATACAGTTGAACAGTTCGACATAGTCACCCGAGAATGGCGTGTAATTTGCTGCATGTCACACTGTAAAAGTACCTTATCGTGTGCGGTTATCAACGATGATATTTACATTATAGGTGGCTGGTCAGACGATAAAGACTCGGGCATACTTCAGACTGTGGAGCGATTGGACACTAAAACGAATACAATCGTACAGCTCAAAGATCTAATCTATGCTGTCAGTGCCACGTGTGTTTGTACTCTCTCTGGGAAAAACATTGTGAAGCAATATTTACGGCCGCATGTTGTCTAACAAAACGATTTATATGGCTGTAAAAGGCTGACAATGTCTTTAATTCTATAAACAATGTAGTTTGGCTTCCGGAGAGTAACCGGTTAACCTAAATAAATTGACAAACAATTAGCCAATTTTCGTATGGAAAGCTGTAGTAAAGCAAAAAAATATTTTGGTAATGACGAGGATTCATCGATAACGAATGTTTTCTTAAATAATTATTGTCCTATGGTTAAGGCTTTTGTTTTAAAATGCGGTGACAAATCTTTTGTCTAATTGTACCTTCATCTCACAAGGTTTGATGATTTTTTGAATAAGAAATAGAAAGAAAACATTTTAGACCGGGATCTCAGATAGTTTTAATAAAAGTCTCGCATCCCAAAGCTTTGACAATTTATTGGTATACTTAGTATACATCGGTATATATAGGTTAGAACGGAAAAGAACGCCTAAGTTGCACAAGTTTTGCATTTAAAGTTCAGGGTACATTAAATGGTTGTTCCTATCTCTTAAAATATGTATTTTATTTATTGGCGTTGTCCAACTTTCATGGGAAATGGGGTTTCTTTACATTTATTTGTACTCCTAACCCTATGATTTATGTAAAATCTAGATAAATACGATTTTTAAAAGATCAGAATTTAACATAGGAACTTTCAAAAGACTTAACCTGTTGACCTGTTCAACTAAGAGTCCCATTCATTTTAGCCTGACACATATACCACAAATAAACAGTCTAAAACCTTTGGGACCTGGGCCGCACAATACCTTGACTAAATCCATCAGGGCTCCCGGTCTATTTCGTAATGCTCAGGTATTACATTGCTTTTGATAATTTTTATATATACTGTTGGTAGGAAATTTATTCATTTTGAATGTATTTTTCTAAAATAACCTTTTTTGTAAAAAATTAGCTAACAATTGGGACTCTAAAACTGCTTGAATTATTTTTATTTGTTTATCATAATTTTATTTTATTTTTATGTGTATCTCATATATACCTACTTGTATCTGACAACTTTGAATATTTTCCATTAAAACATAAGAAGCAATGAGCCAATCTTGTGTTATAAAAATGAACTTTTTAAAAAGTGTACCAATTACTGTGCGGTAGATAAGGGGATTCCCATCCCCTAAGATCTCATACTTCTTGTGGTTAGACTGGGGTACCAGGTACCTTTGAAAGCTTTATCGACAGAAATTGTTTTTGAAAATATTGATAATGGGGCCAAACTAGGAGCCGATGACGTCTTTATCAGGTCCAAAAATTAAAGTTTTGCCCGATTGAATTCAAATTTTGTGTGTAGGTCCACTGGGCACTCAGTAACACAAATCCATGAATTTGAAAAATTTTGATTGTCAATTTTTTGGGAAAAAAATCCTAAAGAAACTTCTGAATTTGCTCAAAATCTGAAATTTTTAATTAGGACAGCACTAGAAATAATGTATTGGAAACTTTGGAAGCCTTACTTTTATATTGGAGCAGGTCAGTAAAAAATGCTTTTAAAAAGTTACAAATGGCTCTATTTGATTTAAAATGGTTTACTATTAGTTTCTAGGTCATTTCTAGTGTGTTTGGAATAATTTTCTGCCCCAAAATTGAATTTTTGAAATTTGATTTTTAATGTGTTGGGTCCAGTCCAAAAAGCAATGGACTTCAATTTCTGACTTTGGACTAAGTTATATTCTTTTACTTGTCACATTTATAACATACCAGATAATGAATAGATGTACCAATTATGAAAGTATTACAATGAATTAGTTATATTGTATTAAGAAATTATTTTTTCATTTTTCCTATTTATGTACAGGATTTTTATATATGGATATTTTTGACTCAAAAAAGTATATTACTTTTTTGAAGCAATATTTATTAATGAAATTTTCCACAGCTGTTTGGCAGCTACTACAGAACCTACAGGAATTTAAAGAAATTCGAATATTGGGGTCATAGTATGTAGTTTAAAAAAAATTGTGACTCAGGTTGCACCCTGGGTATAGAAATAAATATTTTCAAAACCCGGAATAAATATTAAACAATGGAGTGTTTATAGTATAATCTACCAAACTTAATCATTTACATTAATATTTAACTTCAGGATTGATATTTTTTCAAAAATTACATTTTTCAGAGAGCTGTCTTGTGACCTTAGGGGGTCGGGCCCTTAACATTTACACCAAGCACTCCGTAATAGAATTTGGTGAGCAGGTTAAAACTTTCATTCAAATCAGTTGAGTCGTTTTTGATAAATTTTGAAAATCCTTAGGTGGTTGACCACCCCGTCATATTTACGAAAGGAGGGCCAATTTTTCAGATCTCTTAAACTACTGAACCAATTGTTTGAAATTTAAAATATTGATTTAAAATTATAAACATATTTTTTAAATTTCAAGGTCATATATTTTGTGAACTTTGGTTTGGACGGGCTCAAAGGGCCGAACTGAACAGTAATATAATTTTTAATATATAAAGATTAAAATACTATTTAGCTCTTTTCAATTACATTACAACACTATGTTAAGTCTCCTCATATTTGACCTATATTACTTTGAAAGTCGCCGGCAGTTGTATAAACTGCGTTATGGTGAATATAAATAATAGTCTGCTAGTTAACTTAAAAAGCTCATTTTGTTTAGTACATAAATATATTATGTAGAATTTTGTTTCTTTTGTTTACGATATGTTTCCTAATAGATATGTAATGTAAATAAGAACTGGAAAAAATATTGTTGTATATAAATACGTTTTTAACGATAATTTTAACGGATTTATTTGTCCCTTAGAAACCTACGAAAGTTTTGTTTGTCTAAATCGGTAAGAAGTTTCAAATTATTAAAATTATTTGGTATTCTATATCCAAAAACAACATGATATATATCGTTCTATTGACAAACTTCATGCACCTATCTTGATCTATTTACAAAACATTTGACTCATCATTTAAATCTGTTAAAATATAAATTTTATTTTTCTGATAGATCTGTCAGACTACGACTGTTCCACTAACATACCATTTGAGTGAAATCACAAAATGTATTTACATAAAATTCTGTTGTTTGATTTATAGCAATTTCCTACTTCAAATCCATCTTTTCTGAATTTTTGAAAAAGATAAATTTGTTTTTCAATAAACTGGACATTACCGTGTAAACTTAATTTAGTCTAAACTCTACTTTTGGTTTGCTTATTGTATTTGACTTATCTACATAAGTATAAGCATATAATATCTATCATATCTGTATTTTGATAAAGTTAATTTGCAATATTGTGTAAACTAATTTTCCCAATTCAATTTGGTGTATTTTCTACCATCTATCTCTTTTTCATACCTGTTTTGGGTTTGGTTTTATAGTGGTAGATTTAAGTAGAAACGGCTCTTTTGATTTCAAACTGTAGGCAGGTTTTATTTTAAACAATAATTGTTATGTACAATGTAATGGAAAGTTTCATTTGAAATGGAACAAAGTTTTCGCAAAATATATTTTTACGGTCCTATTTTGTTTAATTTGTTTTGTATAGCCATTTACCTACTCAATGATTGTGTTTTCCGATTGTAACATGGAATTCACAGCTGACCCAAACACAGATATGTATGCAAATCTAAATCCGAACCTATTTTCCTTTTAATTTGAAATGTATTTCATCTATCTCAATTCTTTAAAAAAGCCAATCAGTATAAAGCTATCTTTGAATGCTCCAATATTGGATCATGATTGTCTTTTATTCAGATATTGATATGCCATCATTTTCAGTTGATAATCATTCATTTTTAAAAATTTTGTATTTCTGTTATCGATATTTTTGAAATAACAGTCATTTGAAATTTCATGAGTTTTGGTACTATTCAGGGACTTCTTATTTCTTCTGCACACATTCTGAAAAAATGGCACAAAGTAAGTCTATTTCATTTAGGTAAATGTGTATATTGTTGCTCAGAAAAAAACCAAACGTGCTAGATACTTTTCATAATGCATAAATTTTCATTATATAGTGTAGCATGCATACACCTATGTACAGTTACATGTAGAGAATATGATTACTTCATTGTATTTGCATAAATTAACGGTTTATTGCTTAACTTCACATGTCCTTAATGCTTCCTACTACCAATATTCTCTGCTCCCTTCTTTCACCATCCTTTTTTCTTCTTTCTTTCTACTCCTCCCCTTTTCCTTCATTCCCCTGCCCTGCCCTCCCCTCTTTTCTTTGCTTGCTTTATACCCTCCCCCTTTTCCTTCTTTCCCCCTACCATTTTCCTTTCTTTCTACACCCCTTCCCCCTTTTTCTTCTTCCCCCTCCCTTTTCTTCCTTGACCCACTCCCTTTTTGAATTTATGGGGAGGGGAACACGTCCTCTCCTGTCCCCCTTGCTCAGATAAGGCTTTGTTTATGACTTGCTCTACGACAAAATAGAAACCTTTCGTCGTTAGCTATAGATATCTGTGGTATAAAGGTTTTAAAATTAGAATTTTTAACATAGTTTATATCATTTATCGATCAATATTTCAACCATGAACAAAGCAAATTAACGCAATGAATTTGTATCTACATTAACAAATAATAATTATTCGGCTATGGATACACCATTTACAGCTCGAGTGTTGGGGCGAAGAAAATTCGGTTAGCCTCCTTACAAGAAAGAATTTGAAGAAGAAGTTCGAGCTAATTTTGAAAGAATGGCAGGGTCCGGAAGAGAGACAACTTCTGAAAGAGTATGCCGAATTTAGCGTCCACATTGAAAGGATTGTGAAGGCCAATGTGGTGATTTAAGAAACACTCTATGTATTGACTATTATTATTGTTTATACTTTTAGATGCAATGTACATAAATATTATTGTTTAAAATACATTACAACTTTATATAAAACGATATTTTTTTCAATCCACTATGTATATATTAAAAGAATAAAATATACAATTACAAATTTTCTGAATAAAAAACCCTCCTCATCTGGTAATAAAAGAATAATTTAAACTGAATAACCAAAAAATGTCTGACTTTGAATTTGACAGAGAAAACTAAAGATATAAAATATGCGTGGAAAATATTGGAATCTAACAGAAAAATATAAAGCAAGGAAATGTTGTAAAAATATCTAATCATTATGAAATGTTTAAAAATGGTAAAAAGAAAGATATTAAAAAACTGATTACTACTGGAAAAATCTCTAAAAAATTAAATCTGTGATTTCTTCTTTGGTCTTTATTGTAGAGTTAAGTTAGCTTCTTTGATACATAGGTCGATTATGTTGTTTGCTTTAGCTAATACTGAAATTGCAAAAGACATTCTGCAAAGAGCCTTGCGTTTGGATACGTAACTGTTCTTTTATTCTTACATGTAGAGTACGAATGGTGTTACCTATGTAAAAAAAGATGGCATTTGTTACATTGAATCTTGTAAATTTCAGAATTGCTATGGCATAAATTATTTTTTATAGTACAATTAGATATTGAACAGCGCTTTACTGGTTAGTTTTGGTAGTTTTAGTCCATGTCAAAGTGACAAAGTTGGGTGACTCAGTTTAATGCTGAGATCAGCTTGTCTCAAAGCAAATTAAATTTTGCTAGTGTTGGATTCACTTAAGAAAGGTATTGAAAAATAGAAAATTTCATTCTTAGGGCCAATGAATTTACATTTAGTAGTTTTAGAAAATGGATACCCTGTTAGCAAATTTCTTTCTAAATCATTTTCTAAAAATGCTGCTAAATGTAAATTCATTGGTCCTAAGAATGAAATTTCTATTTTTCAATACTAGCAAAATTTAATTCGCTTTGAGAAAAGCTGATCTTCTACAATTTCAGTATTAGCTAAAGCAAACAACATAATCGACCTATGTCTCAAAGAAGCTAACTTAACTCTACAATAAACAACAAAGAAGAAATCAGTGATTAATACCATTTAATTTTTTAGAGATTTTTCCAATGTAATTATTTCCCCAATATCTTTCTTTTTACTATTTTTAGACATTTCTGATGATTAGATATATTTACAACATTTCAAACTCAAAGCAAGACATTCGTTGGTTTTAATATTAAATTTATTGTCATTATTATGTGATTATGGCTTCTTACGCAGAAAATGTGTAATTGTATATTTTATTTTTTTAATATAATATACATATATATTAAATTTCGCAGCACTTTCATTAATACTTTTCGTTTATGTACACAAAATTCTTTGATTTGAATTACTTCTATATTTTCAATCCTCTATTTAATGAAATATTTGTGATTTATCGGTAATGTTTTTTATTACATATTTTAAATGCAATTAAAATAATTTATAATTTTAAAAGATTTATTATATATACATATCGTAAAAAATATAATAATTTCAAAGATAAAACAATTCAATGATACAAATAATTTTTAAAATTATTTACCTTTGAATATCAATCATCGTAACGTCTTTAACAAGATTACTACCTCTCTCTTTAAACCTGATGGCCGAACCTGAGCTGCTGTGGTCGAACATATCAAAAGAACTAATTTAGTTTTAGTAAAGAGATTTTATTATTTAAAAAATATACACAGAATGATTTTACAGGGGTGCATCATTCTACTGACATCAATAAGAGTGACTGATGAATGTTGCAAAATCAAACATAATTATTACATACTTGACGACTAATGAAAATTAAAGAAAAAATAATTTAATAAATATTTATTATACAAGAAGTTATGAAATATTTACCTGTTGTATATTTGGCATCAAAATAGAAAATAATAGTAAAATTAGATAATAATAGGTATTGGCTTTATATAAATAAAAAGATCAAAGTAAAATCAAATACATTATATAATTAACTGTTAGCTTTTAGGTCAATCAAAAACCTCTCCGGAAATACCTACACAAATACACACATTTTTAACTTTTTTATTACACAAACAATACTTCATATTTTGTTACGTCAAATTAATATATACTTAGTTAATTTATCACTCATATATGATGAAGATAACATAATGGACCGACATCAAATTTCATGGGTTGTCGGTGTTTGAAAGTTATGAACACAAATGTCGAATAATATAGCATAGCATGCTAGTACTTTTAAAACTTTTACATAAACATAAACACCTTGTTGACAGATCGTTGTGAAACTATAAAACCGACGCATCTCAATTTTCAGTATTTTTGACAAGAGTGATAGCAAGGTTGATTTTAACTTTTAAATTCTATAATATTGGTTGTTTAAGATAAATTTTTACTGATATTCTTTACAGTAAGAGTAAAACACATCAATTTCATATTCTAGGAAATACATCTTTTAGTGTATAAATCAAAAATACGACGGTTTTATATAAGTATATCCTCGACATAATTATAAAAAGAAAACAATGATTTTATTATTTTTAAATTCATGACTACATATTTACATAAAATTGATGGTACAGTATACATACATATATAACATTTACTGGGTTGCTCCCTAATCAATTTCTTCCACTACATCATTAATTTATAATTTATATCACTGATTTTTTATGTAAATTAATATGTACATTAATACGTACTTAATATGTATATAGATATACCTTGTTATCTCCTAATTATATAGATATATGCGAAGAAAGAAAACATTTTGTTCGTATTATAAAGTTGCATTCACACCTGATCATAACTATTGCTGTTTAGTACTTACATATATGTATATATCAATTATATATATTGTAATTTAAATTTTTTAAACATTATGAAAATCGAGGTAAAGTCATTTTGACTGGCTGCGGATGGTTTGGTTCAGAAAGAACTTCATATACAGACGTAAACATACATACATATACATATTATAACGCGTTAGACTAATACGCACATCACAAATTAGTGTAACGCTAGTCATTATTAACTAAATATTTAAACTTGAGGTAGCCTCACCTACTGCCTAATTTTTTGACATTCATTCTAAAAAACATTACAAAAATGCATAGTACAATTTTACCAAGCAAAACTTCACTCTTTGCTTTTCCAAAATATGTTAAATATCTTGAGTTACGGTAGCAATGTGTAATTTTAATATTTTTTTAATTTATATAGAATCTTTAAAACATTATTCATTCATCTACAATCAAACACGGAAACATTTAAGCCATACACATAAAGATAGCATTAAGAAACTTTGCCCCTATAGCAATTTAAATTGTTCTTGGTTTTTATTTTCAAATTTTTAAAAAATTAATGATTTAATATAAAATGATTATACACCACTGGTCAATAGTAATTATACACACCTATATTTTTGCAGATTTGTTTATGTAAAATTAAATTGTATTCGAAAATTTAAATGAAGAAAATGTTTTTGAATAAAATTTAATTTTAACGAAACAAAATCCGCAAATTGTTGATGTGAGTTTCCTTTGACCAAGTGTGTAATTTTGAATCTAAAGGGCAGCATGAACCATGTTCAACAGGTTGTGAAAAACTTTTAGAACATTATTTTATAAATCCAGGGTTGCTTTTTTATTTTAACATGATAGTGATAGATATACCTATGTAGCTATTACCTTATTTTTATAAATCATCTAAAACGGTAATATCTGACGAATCAATTCTAAATGACACCTGTGTTGAGATGCTAGATGATGACTCATCTGAAGACAACCTTGACATCGAACTCTGTGAAGCAGGTCCATCGTTACCGGAACAGGAAGCAGAGCTCGAGGAAATATTTTTGTACTCATTGGAATTCATCGGTGGAGCTACTGGCATATATTTATTCAAATAACGTTTCAAAACGTTCTTGTTGGAAAATGAGGCAGAACAAGTGGCACTTGCACCAAATGCCAAGTTGCTTATCCGGTCAATTTGACCAGTTCGAGCGTCAATTCGTTCTACAGTGTTCAGAATACCCGAATTGTTCTCGTCCGACCAGCCACCTAAGATATAAATGTCACTGTCAATTACAGCAGATGATAAATTGCTTTTGCCACGAGACATTCTACCGATTATTGACCATCTACCTGTTGCTAAATCAAATCTTTCTACGGTGTCCAATCTTCTATTTCCATCATTTCCCCCAATTGCGAAAAGACTCCAACCGTGTTGCGCTATTGATAAACCACCTCTTGGAGAACACATTCGGCCTTCTAAAATTGTCCACTGATTTGCTTCTGCATTATATACTTCTACTGAATCGTGATAATGTTTGCCTTCAAATCCACCACAGACATAAACACGTCCATCTAATTCGGCTGCGGAGGCATCACTTCGTATGCTAGACATCGGTTCTATGCACTGCCAAAGATTTGTAGCAATGTGGTAGCGCTCGGCAGATCTTAAACGACCTTGCGCTTTACCGCTATGACCTCCAAGAGCGTACACGTATCCTTGGGAAGCCACAACACAAACATAGTGCCGCTTTTCGTACATGCAACCAAGAGTTTGCCACATACCATTTTCAGATAAAAGATCGTAGCCAATTGTTGATTTTAAAACTTGGGTTCCATCATATCCGCCGACGACAAAAGCCATATTGTTCACGATTGCACATCCTGCATAAACTCTTCGGGGAATATCACCTAAATGATGTTGACAATCGCCACCTGGATTTACTACCTCTCCTTGAAAGGCTTGCGAAGTTGAACATCCATTTTGATTTTGGGAACTGGACTCAGCAGCCCAAAGAGACCAATTATTAGCTCGTGGATTGTATACTTGTACTGCGCTGCGCGGTCCTCCCTCTTCTTCGCACCAACCACCAAATACGAAGATGGACTGAAAGTATAAATTTGAAATAACATAACGGGTCTAGAACCTATTAAGGTATCTAAATGAATATATAGGCAGACAGATAATGGTAAATTACAAAATTATCTGTACTAAAATAATCTGGTGACATTTCTACATTTGAAACACGGGACAATTAAATTTTTCAAATTTATAATAATATGGATTAAATTAAGTTAAAACAAATTTTACTGAAATCTAACCATTACACTTAGAAAAAAACATACTTCTACTGGGTCACGTGGAGATAAACTTGACAAGGTACTAATGATATTACCAAAAAGCTTGTGTTGTAATAAAATATTTAATATTTTTTCTATAAGGCAGAGTAACAAAATTTAGCAACTTACTGTATATGGTATTCTTGGAGTCCTAAAGCTTTCATTGATTTGAGAATAATTCAAATTATTATGAAGATTTATCCATTCATCAACTAAGTTAACGGAACTTGCTTGACCTGCAATCAATTCAGTTTCCCTCACATGATTTAATTCTGAATTTGTTAGTAGACCATGACGTACGCATGGCAACAAAATATCAATGTTTTTCTGTCGCTTATCATGTTTATAGGAAATCCACCGAATAATTGCTTCGTATACTAACCATTCAGTTGCACAATTAAGTTCATCGTGACTAAGAATAACTATTACATTATCAATGTTTAATTCTAGAAATTCTTGTGCGAACCACAAACGTGGGAATTGTTCCAATATTTTCTGTAATGCCAATTCATTGATCTCAGGGCAAAACAGATGGAGTGTACTAAGCCAGATGGCAACTGCCAGCTGAGTGTGATTGGCCATTTTATTTAGAAAATTTAAACAATCTTCCTTTAATTTGGTCAACAAAAGATAATCTGCTGAGAAAAATAAATCAAAGACGGTTTCCTCAGTAATTTCAACATTACCTGTCCGCATAAATTTAAGAATCTGGGTAAAGGTATTTTTTAAAAATTCAGGTAAAACCAACATTCCTTGGTTTTTTTCATAATGTAGAAGTCGCTCAAAATATAAACTTCTTTCAGCCATTTCTATTGATATTACATTGTGAACATTATTGGAATTTTTAAAAGAAATCTTTAGGTCACAAAGAAACTCATCATTTGCTATGTTTTCTATATTATGCTCTTTATTTAAATAATTAGCTACATAAAATTCATTATTTGCACTTGTTTCTACTTTGTGTTTTTTAGTTGAATGATCTGTTGCATTATGTTTGATAGTTATCCTCTTTTTAGCAATGCTAGAATTGTTTTCTTTGTGGTTAGTTGAGGTGTTAGAGCGTTTCATAATGATTTAGATATGAAGTCGATTATTTTTTAGCTGAAATGGGAAGTGTAACTAAAGCAACAAAAACACAGAGATTTATTCTAATAGAAATAAGTCCAAATAACAACGATAATAAATCATAGAGCGAGTAGGTGTTTTCTATGACCATTACAAAGAATACAATTATAAAAATATAGATTATTTTACAATAAAGGCAAATCCTTTGCTAAAAAAATTTATTATTATATGTGTTACTTGATATCCGTAAGCACCCACACCAGATGCTGTATGAGATGGAGACTGTGACTACTACAACAGAGCAGGCAGAAAAGATGCAGGTGACAGAGTGAGAAATGAAAGGTGAGGGAGAGGATGACTATTGGAGAATTGAAAGGAAATTTGACGGAGGTAAGGCTCCGGTGGTTAGGATATGTGGTGAGGAGAGAGGTGGACTTTGTGGGTAGAAGAGTCAGAAAGAAGAAGGCGGGGAAGAGTAGGCATGGAAGACCCAACAAGAAATGGGAAGACTGCGTCCGTGAAAACCTGAAGCAGGTGGGAGTCCAAGAGGAGGACTCAATGGATAGCAAGAAATGGAGTAAAACGATCCGCACCGGCGACCCCACCTAAATTTACTGTTTGAGCTAACACACTTTTTGGCCTTTTTGGTTTATAATTTGTAAAGAAATACATATGCACGAGTTCATATAAAAATAATATATAGGGTGCCCCGAAAAAAAAAATTTTTTATTTTATTGTAATTCCTGAATAATTATTTGGATATTAAATTCCTAGTGGATACTACAATTTTAATTTGGGTGCCATGATAGGGACATCAAAGAAATAGAATGCTAAAATTGGGAGCAGTAGAACAGCCTCTATGAGTCGCTCCAATATCGAAAAGGTAAGTCATTCTATTTACTCCGATATGTCTCAAATTGAATTCCTCTTCAAGACCACAAAAGAAGAAGTCATCTGGCTCGCAAGCTACAAATTCAAAATTAACGAAAAATGTCAAAATTGTGACAAAGAAGCAGTCTACCATCTGCGACCACTTCACCATCGACAGAATCCGACACTTGGGAGGCTTTTAGTGGCGTGGCCCTGGGATCCCGGAGGTCTGAAAAACTTTCTCAGGAGGATTGGCTTCTTTAGCCGCACGCATGGCCCGAACTACGGTCTGTCGTGATGCCTAACATTAGCAGAAGCCGCTCATAGTTAAAAAAACAAAGCCATAAAATTCTATTTAAAAAAAAATCAATTTATGCTGGGGGGAGGGGCAACATATAAATGAGTGCTAAGATGATCAAACATGAATCATAAAAATATAGTTAAAGTAAAATCACTTACTATATGTATTTATCTGACGCGTTTCGATTGTTATAAATCATTTTCAAAATACACTGAGCAAAAGGAGAAGAAACTAGAAATCGATGGACCCGATTTATAACAATCAAAACCGGTGACATAAATAGTGAATGATTTTATACCTAAACAAATTGCTGTTTACACATATGGTAAATATAGAACATGTTGTTTTAGTACATATCTGCATCTATGCAGCGAGACCATCCAGTAAGTGAAGGACAAATTTAGTATAAGAAATAATATCCGTCAAGCCTTCTTCTTCTTCTTAATTCTGGACCGGCTGTCCGCTGTCCGCGGCCGATTCTCTCCAGAAACTGGATGATCCTTGGTGGGTTGCTGCAAATTAACTCAAAGCTGGGTCTGGGGTCGTCGAAGGTCTTTCTTCTCTTCATTTCCCAACG
>JAUYWI010053400.1:0-17548 GCA_034780595.1 Parotoplana pacifica
ATAGCATAGCATAGCATAGCATAGCATAGCATAGCATAGCATAGCATAGCATAGCATAGCATAGTATAGCATAGCATAGCATAGCATAGCATAGCATAGCATAGCATAGCATAGCATAGCATAGCATAGCATAGCATTATATGGTTTCGACTTTATAATGATGCTTTTCGGAGCAACTTATATTTTTTGGTAATAAAAATCTAATATATTTTATTTCAGAAGAGTCCAAGAAATAGCATCTGCCCCATCTAAAGAAAAGCCATTTCGAAGTCATGAATATGGTGCAGATTCTGTGATTTCCTCCTCACTCAACCGAAACATCAGTACTAATGGTGTCACAAGGCCTGTCAACAATAATAACAACAACCGTACAACACATAGCATGCCACGCACTATTAATAAACAAACTTACGTTAAACGTTCCCAAAGTTTTGGCCAAAGAATATCCAGTTTATTTTCAAAGCGAAAATCATAGTCAATATTCATTGTTCCTTTCTCATAGACACTTTTAGTAGAGGATATGACACGAAGATGTTGAGTCATCTGCAATTTACATTTGGAGGCGTTGAATTGAAATGTATGTAGTTGGAAAGGAAGCCTCTAAGCAGAGATATTGTGCAATTATCTCTGCTCATGTACGAGTGTGTAGGTTATAATAGGAAGAATACACAGACATGTGGGTGGTTGCAGCAATTGTTTAAGGATATTGGTAGCAGAATAAATAAAAAGATGATAATAATCATATCACAATTTTACTACCTTTTCTAAAGATGGTCAATAAATGTGTAGTTCCAGGTTGTAAATCAGAATACAAATGCAATATTTAAAATGTTTGTAATTTGACATTACACAGATTTCCTACTGATCCAGATCTGTTTAAAAAATGGCGTTCTGCTATTCCAAGAAAGGATTTTACTTATACAAAACATTATCGAATATGCTCTGTTCATTTTTCTGAACAATCTTTTGATGACGAAAGTACTGATACCAACAGTACCCGAAAATGTTTTTCAGAAACACCAGAACTATATATTCGTCGACTTTCTAATCCCTCAGTGCCACATATTTTCCTAAATTTACTCAATTATTTACAACAAATGTGGCAATTCCCACGTTACAATTTTCTTATATTTTGGCAATTCCTGGTAAAATACATATATCTGCAAGTAGTGAATTTCTCAATTTATTAGCAAAGTAATCTGATTATTAAAAATTGATTCCTGTGTACAAATTTTAAAGAAATTTTCTGATGATGAAATACCAACTACGTAATTTTGGAGAAAAGTTGGTTTTGTTCTCGAACAACTTACTTTAAAGCAAACAACGATGCTTTTCTTTTATTTAGTGTAATATCAGCCGTTTAACCTACAAGACGATTTTGAAAGACAATTTTTTAAGCTTACCCAGTCTAAAATATCACGAAAGTCTGTCAAAGCAACTGCCATCTCCAGAAGGTTTGTGAGATTCGGATTATCTTCAAATAAGACTGAGGTTAGTCATGGGGAGAGAAAAGTATTTTGCGTTGACGTTCGACGAGATATAGTACCAAAGTGGACGTTTCATTGGCCTTTCAATAAACCAGTGAATACGATGATTTTTTAGTAAAATCATTGTGTGGTTGGTTTCATGAAATGGTAAGTATTTTTCTTATTTCCTCACTCAACCATGCAAAACTTTCAATTTTTTACCAGGTTCTTCGTCTACTGTCGGACTGTGGTCTACATATTGTCCTGATGCTCTCAGATGAACGCAATTAATCTTCCGTTCATCTTATCTTTATGTGGTGGTGATATCCAGTCTTCTATTCCACATCCGATCGATGCAGGACCACTATTCATAACCTTAGATACTAACAAAATGAAAAATTTCTACAACCATTTTCAACGTCATAAACAATTTACTGCTCAATTTCAACAGCAGATTGAATCTTTTTTCATCTTAGAAAAAATGACCTCTTAAAAAATGCATATTCTCTCAATGAATTCAGATTCCCTAAATCTAATATTCAAAGAATATCAGCTAAATTACTTACATCGATATTCCACAAATCGATACTTAGAGTTCTGGAGTATAATTCATCAAATGTCAGGAGAAAATGATTTCATAGCTGTTAAACAGTTTCTCGTAAGTATGAAAAGCATCTGTCACTGTGCTGTCACCCTTGAGGAACTTAAAGTTATTCAAAATGAAACGCCTTATGTTGAATCTCCACCGACCGGATTACGAGAACTTGAAAACCAACTGCCTCCACTGACAACAACTTGCCAGCAATATACTATGTTGCAGGATATGCTGACCATCACCTTCAAAAGATTGGAAGCTGCATGTTTTGCAAACAGTGCCTAATTTCCGATAGTGATGCTCCACCATTCCAATAGAAGGACGACAGAGAGGCAGATCGAATTTGCAGTATACCAAAGTATTCCAAAGTTCCGATTGTGGATAATTAACAGCTCCTTCTGATTCCACCTTCGCAATATGTGCATAAATCTACCGAACATACCTTAAAATTAAATTTTGATCCTCAGTTTTTAAGCACATTTCTAAATCTATCAGACCACAAAGTTATTACACTTACCATTCAGTGTCAGCATTTATTGTTTTAAGACACTGCAATTTTGTTGGTCACATGGTGTTTTAATTATATTTCTAAAAGTTTCACAAAGAACTTACTAATGCTACTATCACAAATTCCAATAATTAAGGCCCCACTGCAACAAAAATAAAAAAATTAAACAGCCAGTTCTATATATTTCAGTTATGGTTATGACTTTTCCTGATTACCTATTTATCCAAATTAGTACAAAAATTATTTAAATAAATTTACTGAACTTAAAATAGTGTGTTTTATGAACCCTAGAAGTCACAACGATGTATATGCATTTTTGCCCAATTTTATACCAATAGTATTGTTTTTGAGATATTTACATTTGTATTCTCGAACTGGTGGGTCAAATTACCCCCCCTTTGTGACTTCTAGGGTTAAAACATCCAAATATTGATGGTATTGAAAATTTAAAAAAATAACATTATGAATACTATATTTCATTTTATTTTTGTTTTATTTTGTTACACTATTCTCTATTTTACTTGGCCTCCAATTGAAAATATCAAATATGCGTGGCCTGTCATGTCCTCTACTAAAGATGTCTATGTTCATTTGTATTATAGTATACAACCATTTGTATTACCGGCAACATCAAGTATTCCTAATTATACAGAAACCAATAAGTATTTCATTTCCTATTGAAGCTGTTGAAGGAAAGTAGAACCAAATATACCTGTAGGTACATGTAGGTATTATAAGACTTATTGAACCTACCAACTGATTCTAAGTGTACATCACTCTCAGAACAACAAAACTCTTACTCATTTGTTTTATAAAGTGCAGTTAATACTCATAGAAGGATTATATATATTTTTACCACTCTCTTGTTTTCGTACATTTATTTTAGAATTTATTAAACAAATTGATTGTGCAAAAATTATCTTTTCGTTATTAATCCAATAGCCACTATTCTTTTCAAGTGTATTAAAATATATCATTCAAACAATACAATAACCATTTTATATTTAAAATAATAAACAAGTACTGACATAAATACCTATGAGTATAACAAAAACATTAAAAAATGTATATTCTCAAGAGATTAAATATAGCGCTTAAATACTGACCATAATAATGTACTCGTAGCATTGCCAATTATTGAATGTGGGTTAATTATGATTCCAGAAAGTAATTTACTGCCCCCTCATGATGGAATGATTTGTACCCCGTCATGGAATGTACTTGTAAATTTTATTGTCCTTGGATCTCCTGGGAAAGGACAGTAAGTTACCAACTTCACATGTCTTTCATATATTTATGCTGTATATCTATTTGTTTTGGAACATTTACAGGAAACATACAAAAGAAAGTAACTTGGAAGTGAAAGTACAAATAAGAACTGTTAGCATTCATTCAACTTTCTTTGGTGTGTAATCTGGGCTTGGAAGGTTATGCGATAAGGTACACTCAATTATGTATCTAAAATTTACTCACATGGGTTGATAAAACATATATAAATCTTACAAAGGACAATTATATTATGTAAGCATATATAAAAGTTCAATATTTACTTAAGCTATTAATAAAATAAAGCATTTAAATTTAAGGGTAATTCTACGTTTTCTGTATAATATTGTAAATATATAAAATTTTAGAAAACAAAATTATACTTTATTTTAATTAATAGCACAATTTTTGTAAAACTATATACAAAAAATTAATAAGTCTCATTCAAACGTTTTCATTTATTGTCAAATATACTTATTCAGGAATAGATTTAAATGTTTACAAAATTATAAATTATAAATTGGTACATTAAAAGAATATAGAGTAATATACAAAAAATATATAATTAAGTGATTAGAAGATTTTAAGATAGAAATAAACAGCCACAGTTAAATAGTTTGGAATTTAATTTTGGTTTGGTTGATTTTATGTGAATGGCTTCTTTTATATTAAGCAAAAAATCATTATCAGCATTATCTACGATTTTAAAATTGGATTTAGGTTTAGTACAAAATTGACAATTTAGAATATGACAAAAAATCGGAGAATTTGAGTTATTTAAGATGTTCCGGAATCCGTTTTTTAAGATGACGTTTAGTCTTTCCAATATAGGAAATATCAGAATCTCCTTGACAACGCCACTTATCAATTGGAGTTCAGTTCTATTTTTAATAGAAGATAGGAGCAGATTTTGAACGATTTATAAATAGAAAGAACTATCAGGATCCACAGACTTGAGAATGTGAGAGAGTTTCTTTTTTAAAGTTATAGATTCAATACCTATATTGGGGATGCCAATATATTTTGATTTTCTTTTGGAATCATTTAAGTGTTTGCTATTGAGAATATTTTATCAAGAAATGTTTTAATAATTTTAGCGAAAAACCAATTAAGATGTTAAGATATTAGATATATTAATAACAACTTTATCAAAAAGCCCTATGTAAAAAACCTAAAACTAAACTAGTTTTCCATTGAATTGGTCAGCAAGAGTTGAAATCCGGAAGAAGATTAGTGCAAGTTGGTTTCTTAAATTTTAAGTTTTTATGTTGATTATTCAAATAATCTAAGAAAGTTTTATAATCCTAGTTTACCATCAAAATGCAAAAAATATCATCAACATATCTTTTATAAAATTTAGGGGAAAATGAATGTAGTTGCCAGTTTTTTTCTAAATGTGCTAAAAAAATGTTTGCCAAAGAAGGACCTAATGTTGTTGTTGTTGTAGCCCCTACTCTTTGTCAAAAAGGGTAGTCCTCCCAGTGTGGGTTATCAATTTGATTACATCTGATGGATTTGACCATAGGTCAGAGACATTCAAGTGTGTCGAGTGATGTGGACAGTTAAATATGTGTAATGTGTTGTGGGGTGATTGCTTGCATGATGGACATATGTTAGCTATATTGGGGTTAATTTTGCTTTGGAATTTGGTTGTGTAAATGACATGAGTCATAAACGAAAATGTTTTTGTTCGATGAAGACCATTTTTAAATTAAAAATAAATATGCATATAAATTCTACATAGAAAATAACCCCTATAAGTAAAATATCACAACTGTATACATTCAAAACTTGAGTGAACCCTCTTAGTCCCTATTATTACTCTATGGTTTGAACTTTATGACACAAGTGGTATTGTACTACTGGAACACTATCAGTTTGTGGAAAGTTGAGGAGCAGAAGATGTTCATAAAGGATATCTTAGTTGTGAAAGTTGTAGTCACTTCAAATATTTTCCCAAATTCATCATTTTTCAATAAATAAAGCAAAAATAATAAAAATGATCAAACTCCAAATGAAAAATAAAATTTAAATTTTTTGACTTTATTTGCCATAACAATGCATTTTTAGGGCCACCATATATTTATTGTTTTTTAAAACAGAAGTTGGAATATGTAAATTGGTAGTTTAATCATTCATACTACCTACCATAAAGCATAAAACTATCTTTAAATAATCATAAACTACAAACACACATTAGAAATGGCTGGGGCTGTATTATTAAATAATCATAAACATCAACTCAAATGCTTAAAGAACTACAACCTATAAAAGAGATTTCCTAAATAAAAATTCATTTCTTTTCTTCTTTATCATATATTTTACTTTAAAATTTGATATATGTGTATATTATTAAAATTTATAGTCATTTTAAAACTACCCATACCAAAAAAATATAGTTTATTTAAAAGAGCATTCCTAAAAAAACAAAGAATACATCCATTTCTTACTTCTTATAAAAATTTCAATAAAATAAAAAAGATGAAAATATGCTTTGGTACAAAAAGACCACAAAGTCTAAATATATCAAATTAGATAGAAGCTAAGATACTCAAAATCAATTTCAGCCAACTCTGCATTTCAATAGATACTACACATATAATATCATTGCCATACACAGAAAATATCTCTATTTCATACAAGCAGAATCAATGTCAGTTTATTGTTCTATTCATAATGTCAGTCATTTAATATACCTACATATAATAATTTAGTCTACTTAGATTTATAAAATTTGAACTATAATTTGATTGGCCTATTATGAAGACCCACAAAATCAGTTACTTGAAGTCAAATTCCCAAATGTGATATACCACCAATCTAGGCATAACTCTGTGGCTGATATTAGGTTATCCTACTTGAGGAGGGTTTGCATTATGTAAAATGTTTGACTGATTATCTCAGGATCAGTTAATCTTGGTATGCTCTCATAAAATAGTAACAGAAAGGCACTTCTGAAAAACATCAAATACTATGGCAATCAAAATAAAATTTAAAAAATAATTTTAATGTACATTTTATTAAATTTTCTAAGAATTCTTTTAAAACCCAGTTTAAGATGCTAAGTTCCTTTAAAAAGTTGATCATTCTAAATTTAAAATAACAACTCATTTTAATATTGTCTTATTGCAATAATGAATTCAGATAAGATGTAAAAGATATGTCATGATTGTTACTTTCATCTTATGTTATTTATAGCTGGCATTTAATTAGACTATCATCAGATCTGTGGAGGATGTAGATGACCCTAAACTATTGTAGAATCTAAACATAGATGATCTTATTTTAAATAGAAAAGCATTAGAAATAATATGTAAATAATCATTTTGATCAGAAATCAAACTGAGAAGCTTTCAAATTTCAGTCAAAAATTGTTACCTATTCAAAGGCATATTTATATAAATGCATTTCTTTTAGAAAATGTTATTACCAAATCTGGACCAAGAAGTGTTGAAAATTCTAGCATCAAAACTTTACTTATATTTATAAATAAAGATCAAATTAATTTGGTCAGAAACATTTTCAATGACAGAAAAACTGAATGGTTCCAAAGTGCATAATATAGCACCTACTACATTCCTCATGCATTTGCTCTGCTGGGTTGAATTTTAATCATCTGTTCTAGTGCGATAGATTCATTACTCACTAGCATATTGGAATTTTGTTTGGTTGGTCATCAATGATGGACAGTTTTTCTATCTTATCTTCATTTTCTATAACATTGTTTTCTTCAATATTTGTTGGACTGTCATTTAGTTGTAATTTTTCACTATCATCTGATGCAATGTTCAAATTGTCTGTGTTTTCAGCTTTTCGTTTCTGAATTATTTCAACTGCTAAATAGCAAATGTAACCAAACAAAAGAATGCCTAGATTTATGTAAGTCTTGATGCGAATATTGAGTAGTCCACTAATGGCAAATCCAATCAACAGGGCCAAACATTTCTCAACACCAAATAAAGCATAGGCTTCACGAGCAGAAGATTTAAAGATGTCGCTGATGATCACTGAAAAATAAATATTGCCATCTGTATTAGTGTTTGTAGGTAGATTCATGGGATGTAATTTAAAGTACTTGCAGTCTAATGGGTGCATGGATTTCAATTTTAGAAGCTACCTTCTACAAGTATTTGCATAACAAAGTAGGTCATTCATAATAGATATCATCTTACCAGCCAGATAGATTTACAATTACTATTATACTTTTTTATTCATTGACCGTCCATTTTCGCTCTAATATTTTATCATTTACTACAAAACTATGTGGTTGATATGTAAATAATGGAACACTCACCATTAACTTCACTTTGAATAAATTCAACAGGTCCCCAAATGGCTGCCAGTATTAAATAAAATGATGCATTGACTGGCGCAGGATCCAAAAATATTAAAATTAATAAAACTAATGTTCCAAATGCAGTCCCTAAAATTAAAACATAAAAAATAACATTTAAGCTAACACATAATTAGTAATTGGGCAGTCTAAAATAATTAATTGTGTAATTTTTTACATGGCCTAAATAAGATGGTTTGCAGATCTATATTAAAAACATGCCTTTCAAACTAATGAAGTATGATAGCATATTTTAAACTATCTACTTGATTACTTCTTCTTCTTCCACCCATTGGTGGTGAGGCCTATTGGCCAAAAATTTCCACGTAGGGGACAACTCCGACCGGGTCATGGAGGAGCCTAGCTGGAGTGATGCCTTGTAAATTCTGAGATGATAAAGGGCTGGACAATCGAACATCTGGGTAATATCGCAAATATTTGCTTTATATTTAGGGTAAATAGGGGAATCTCGCTTGCCAATTATGTGGAGGTAAGCCGGATGAGGTGACAGTGTCCTGTTGAGAGCTGGTTGATAGTGACGTAGGTTTCTCTGTCGAGGAGACTGTCGTGCCCATGGAGTAACAATACAAAAAGTACCCACTCCATGTTTATTTAAATTTGCGTATAGTGCCACATAAAAGTACTTTATAATTTTAATTACAAAAATTCAAAAAGTTATGTAAATTTGTTTCTTTTGTTACCATTTTATAAAGTAAATTATATTATTTATTTTTTAGGAGCTACAAATTCAGATAATAATTATGTAGATAGATTTTGTAATTGATATCTGTTTATATACTTCTGCTTCCATTTGATTCTAATTGGATAAATTATAGATTTATGATGTGTTTTGTTATTTATTTTGTGCATTTAGTAGCCATAATTTTTATCAAATTTGTTTTCAGTTTTATAGTATTATTTTTTTCTGAAAAAATAATCGTAATCTTTTATATCAAATTTTAGAGTTTTATATGAAGATATTTATTTTTCAACGGTTTAAAATTCATATAATTATGTATATTCTAAAAATACATTTAATTTATGCATACTACTTTTTCTTGGGTGTCGCATAAAAGTAGTACCTAACCTGAAATATATCAAGACAGAATTTTAGCGAGAAAACAATTATAGATTTGAATTCTACATTTCAATATTAGTCAGTAGTTGTAAAATCACCGGTGCATACATTCAAAATGTTTGAGTGGGTACTTTATGTAGGTTTGTTTACTCTATCGTGTTAGGTATCATTGGCCATAGACATTGAACTGCTGGCTGGCTGCATACTCGTAGAACTAGCATTGGATAGTAATAAAAATTTGATTGCGAAATTTACAATTGCAGTCAATAGAACTTAGTCGCAAAATTTATGATGGATAGATAGCTAGCTAATGCTGGTATAGATGAAAATGATTTAGATATAGAAGAAATTTGTATCAGCTTTTATTAAATTTCCATATTATATTAAAAAACAGTTTTTATGAACCAATCCTCTTTCTTGATTCTAATGTCAAATTGAGTAATATTCGATGTTTTCAGATTAAGAACAATTTTAGTGATTTTGATTTAGGAGGTACTCGTCATCAGTAGGGCCGTTAGCCAATATTCTTTTAAATGGGAATTGAATTAGCTTCATTTGACTTTGGATGTGTACGTAAAATGTCAGCCCAATTGGTTCATGGAATATGGAATGAGTATGAGGTCTTATGCGCAGAGGAGGTGATTTCCCCCCGCCCCTCCTCTTTCTCTCCAAAGTCTATCTAAGGGACCTTTTAAAGGGACCTTTAATTTATCATTAGTTTCGTCGAGGGAAAAGCGTGGTTTTTGTGTAGTGTCTTTTAAACGTTACATCTTCGGTAATTTATACTTATACATAGACATACCGTAACACATCCATAACCTGTTTACTTATAGCTATCATAAAAGTTGTATAACACAGAATAAATTTGAAACAATTGATGACAACCATAGTGTTGTACTGAATATACGTTCTATATCCGTCTTTTTAGTAGGTCTAGATACCAACAGTATTTTGTACTATATTAATTACCTTGGGTAACTGATTACTGAATTATATCTCAGTACGCCTTCAGAATATGGTACCTGAATGGTTGATCTGCTCTAACAGACTCTTCACTCACAAATAGCTACAGATGTACAATTTCATTTGCAGATGGAATGTAGCAATATTAGATATCAATCAAATAAAAACCCATAGATTATCTATTTATCTACACATTCCGATTTAATTGATACAATGATTCAAGCCAGATATCCGTTTAATAACTACAAGTAGTTGTATGATACATTGCTATTTTTGGATTAGGTGTGTAATTGTATGACTTTCAATCAATAGTTCCTGTGAACTTAATGATGAGGCAAAGATTTGGGAAGAAGAATCTCTAATTGTTACAATATTTCTATGGTCATTGTTCTTACAATTATCGACATGCTAAACTATTTTTATAAGTAAAATGTTCGAATAACTGCTACCACTGGTCTCTCGTGTTTTCCAGCCACTTCATCGCGTCCCTCTTCCCCGAGAAGACAACGGCTCAGTCGAAACGGCCGACAACGGTGGGCAACAAGATCAGGACACAGGCCAACAGCCTGGTGGAGAGGCTGATGCGGTGCACGCCGCACTACATTCGTTGCATCAAGCCGAATGAGACCAAGAAGGCGCTGGACTGGGACGATGAGCGCACCCTGCATCAGGTCACCTATCTGGGATTGAAGGAGAATATCAACGTCCGGCGGGCCGGGTTTGCTTACCGAAGGCAGTTTGATCATTTCCTCAAAAGGTCAGCATGTTTGTTTGTTTTTGTTATTTTGCACTTGAGAACTGAGGCTTAATATTAAGAGCTACTGCCACTTTTATCGGACATTTGAGCGCAGAAGGTTTGACTGGTCCGGTTTGTAGACTAGGTGATATGGTTCATGCATTTTCACGTTTATCCAATTGGATTCACATTCAGGGTAGTGAATTTCTGGTAAATGATTACTAATTGCTTTTTTTTAAGTCATGACAGTTATAGAATACCTCGCAAGGGCCATGCATATATTCACGAGTTCCAAGAATCTTCCCTCAACCTTTTCAGGTATGCTATCTTGACGCGGGAAACCTGGCCCCAATGGTGTGGAGATCCTAAACAAGGCATCAAAATTCTCCTGAATGCCGCCTGTATTGACGATGATCAATGGCAGATCGGCAAAACAAAACTATTTATCAAAAATCCCGAATCTGTAAGCCATTTTATTGAATTAAGCCTTTTTCTAAAAATCTAGAATCTATCATCAAACGCTTGGAAACTAGTTAGTTCCTGTGATATTCATATATGTTTGAAACATTCATTGAGACCGAGTTTGGGTTTCTGATTGTCGACGCTTGCTCAGCAACAATGGGGAGTTCAACAACAACAGAACAGCTAGGGGACGATAACGTGATCAGGTCTAAAAATTATCGATGACTAATTGACTTAGCATGTCGACTTCTGGTGACTTCATCAATCATTAGAAACACAAATTTAAAAGAATTTTCCAACATTGATTTCTTATGGACAAACTTTGTTTCATGCAAAGGGCGTCATTTGATTCCAGATATGTATTGTTTGACCAAAAAATTAGTTCCCACATTTTAATTTATCTATAATCTTATTATTTGACTCAGAAATCAACACATATGAAGTTAGGTATCAGGTTGTACTCTGTGCTCTTTGTGTAGAATCGCTCTCTTTGGATATTTTAGCTGTTCTTATTAGAAGAAAGACGTGAACGTAAATATGATCATTTTGCTCGCTTAATTCAGAAAGCTTTCCGCAAATTTAACTCTGCCAAGTATTACATGAGG
The DNA here is from genome assembly GCA_034780595.1 of Parotoplana pacifica. Classification (NCBI taxonomy): domain Eukaryota; kingdom Metazoa; phylum Platyhelminthes; order Proseriata; family Otoplanidae; genus Parotoplana; species Parotoplana pacifica. The sequence goes on from JAUYWI010053400.1 coordinate 12,013, forward strand.
CTGAAAACTCAAGGTAAGTGGATGCAGATTATAGGCATTCGATTTAAATTGGAATTTTACAAAGTCGTTTGTGTCCTCGCGACAGTTGACTTACCACGTTCTTATTCTTCAGCCTCTGATCTTCTCTATCAAAAGAAAGAACGAAGGCGGTTCAGTATAAACCGCAATTTCTATGGTGACTATCTGAATTTGGATGACAATCCCCATCTTAAACAAAGTTTTCACAGCAAACGAGAGAAGGTCGAGTTTGCAGATTCGGTGCAAAAATACGATCGTCGTTTTAAGGTGCGGCTAAATTTGGTTCATTTGATAAATTAATCATTGATATCTCAATTTATTAAATTTGATTTTTTAAACGGCTAAAATAGTTTGTTTCATACATAAAAAGGGTATTATGTCTAAATTTATAGATATGTTTTTACTAAGAAATAAAAAAGCACAGCTGCGTAAAATAATATTCATCTGCTGTGCATTTGATTTCTTAGTTTTTTATTATGCAACGGGAGCACCTGCTCTCTTTTTATTAAGAAGACAATCACTAAACTACCTTGATTAAGTTAATAGATGATCTTTTTATGTTACTATTGAAAGAATTCCAAATTAAGGTTGGCTTGAATATTTGATTTTAAAACTTGTGTGTCTATTGATTAATACTGATTAGGTATTATTTTGTTTTACAGCCTGCAAGACGAGAACTTATCATGACTGACAAATTCCTTTATTTAATTGGACGTGAGAAGGTATGCTTAACTTTTTTTGTATTCCAGTTATGCATAGAAATTGTACTGTGTAGAATAAAATCTATACTGCAGCAAACATTCTAAATTAGAAATAATATATTGTCAAGCCTTCGACAGCACTAACATCATAGTAATGAATGTAATCCAATCAAAAGATGTGTAAAAATATAAATATGGCTTCAACATAAAAACTATTGAATCATGGGCATCTTATTCTACACCCAAGCTGAAGATGGTCAGTCAAACTTGGTGTTGAAAGTTCATCTAAATACCATTAAAGAATCCAGTCAGAAAAAAAAATATATAACATTATTGAATGTAAAACAATTGCAAGAAATATGATGTGGGAATTAGAACCTTCAGCTGTGAATTTTGTAGAAAGATCCATATTTGCCAGGTAACTGATATTGATTTGACAAATTTTATTCACAGTATTTTGATTTCTATTTATCTTACCTATTAACTATCAATCATGTTTTTTCTTTAAGCTAGGAAACAATAATCATGCGGGGCAGGAACGATTATGACACCTATTCTGAAAGTAGCATGATAGATTTTAATTCATAATTCATTAATTCATAATTTTTAAAGTCGGCTAATTATGTTGGTATCTTTTTCATATTTTAAGGTTAAGATCTATGTAGAAAATGAGTCCTACCTGCGACAAATTTTTTGAGAAAATCTTGGAAGACTAATTGTAAATTATGTGTTCCCTTTGTTGTAGAATAAAAAAAACGCTACTATTAACATTTTCCATAAAAACATGGTAATTTACTTAAATCTTGCTGTTTTAAAATTCTATAGCTGGCTGAAATTTGTAGAAGCTGCATGAGTCTTCTTATAAAGATTCAAGAATCTATTTTGGGACACCATGTTAATATTGTCGAGTAAAATTGAGTAAAATGTAGATCCTTAGCTACGACGTATATCCTTGAAGTCCTAAAGTAGGAAATTAATGGTATATTAAATGTTTGCCAAATTTGGTTGAAATTCATTTATTGTCGCGTGTAATTGGAGAAGCAACCCCCCTAAATATCTTATACAATTGTGCAACCGACGACATTATAACATTCCACGAATGACCTCCGTCTGTATCTTTGGGTTAAATTTTGTACTTTTTGATTTCAGAGTTTACTATTGAAATGTTAAAATTACTTTTTGAAGATAAAGACATCTCACAAAGTTGTAAAAAAGAATGAGCTATATACCTCCCTATTTAAAACTTATTCACTGAAATTGGAATTATGCAGCTGATTAGCATAAAATATCGGCGAACGATAAAGACCAGGAAATCTTGTTCAATGCAGTTTTTGACTGTATAGTTTTATTTATTTTATTTTTTTGCAATTTTATTGATCAATATAAATTGGTCTGATGTAGGTATTTGTTATATCTTAAAATAACCAGTACTTAGCTAAAGCTGAATAAAAACCCAACTGAATAAATATAGTGCTATTATGAAGTTTTCTGCTCTGTATATCTAGCTAAAACAATTTTAATAATTTTATAGATTATGTTTAAGCAGCCAGTCAAGTCATCGAACTCGAGAATAAAAATTAGCTGTTGTATAATGTTCTCTGACAATTAGTTGTGCGCATGCAAACAGCTCTTTTATTCTCCAATAAAGTGTACGTATGATATCGAATGTAGTAATATTTACTTGTAAGTTTTGCTTAATTTGTCTCGTTGCTGAACCCGTATTTGTTGTAGGGGTAGGCTCCGTGTTTTTCTACTTCTTAACTTTTTATTAAAGCTAACATTTTGAAAAGTAATTTAAATTTTACCAAACAAAGAAAGATAAATATGTTTTCTAATAGAAATTTTCATTTCCATACGCAGGAGCAAAATACCTATACATCTTGCAAAACATCCTATTCGAATGAAGATAGCAAATGTATGTAGGAACCTTTGCGATCGAGTTGTGTACCTACTTTTTCGTATGAGAGTGAAAACTATTTCAGATTAAAGTATAAACAAAATCGATGTGCAGTGATGCAGTCTAGTAGGTTTTAGAGATGTTATCGTGTAAAATTTACTTCAAATTTTGATCACTCTATTGTAGAAATGATAAAATATAATTTGTATTGCTAAATTAAGGTCTGGCCTATTGCCTATTATAGGTAGAGGCTCATAATCAAAAATTTAAAATTAGTTATGGATGTTAAATGTAGATAAAATTTGTAGATTTACCCTCCTTTCGGCTTGCTTATTTTATTTATTTAAAATTATGTTAACCTAAAGCTGAAAAAGAATAGTATCATTTCCAGATGTGAACTTCTAAGTACATCATTTTACTTACTTATCTATAGTCGTACATGTGGTGTTTTACCAAATTCCGATGTCTACTTATAGAGATTTGATCTTAAATTCTGAAGTTAAATAATTTGAACAAAATTAAATATTATTTTTAGTAGAGTAGGAGAAGATGTTTCAATGAAAATTTGAATTTATAGTAATGGATCCTGCTATAATACTTACTACACCAGTACAGAATTTCATGTGATGTAACTATTTCAATATAAGAGTGATTTAGACATTTTTATCACAGCGATTTAATTAGCAGTGATCTCACGTTAGTCACACCTAAACAATATGGGGATAACCTTTCCCCGTAGAAAATCGAATTTCTCGTGTATCACTTAGACCAAAATTTCGTGTACCAAGGCCTAGGAAACATCTCATGGCCAGCAAATTGATAATGAAGAGTAAGCCGAGCTAGGGACAAAAGATGGGCCTCCATAATTCTATAACTGGACCAAAAGTTAAAGTTTATCTGATTTACTTCAAATTTGGTTTGAGATCCAAGAATTTAATTGTAACACAAATTCAAAATTATTTTTCTTTTTTGGAAATATATGTAGTGGTGATATTTATCTTTACCTCACAAAAAAAATCGATAATTTTGGCTAACTATTTGTCCTAAAAATGTTGGCTCTGACAATCCAAACGAAAACGTATTCCTTTCTTGCTCAATATTAAAATTTATAATATGCTTGTTTGATAAATTTGGGATGTAAAATATGAAGACCGCGCCCTTTATAGGGCAGATAATCATCAAATACCTTCTTCTTCTTCTCTTCTGTCCATTAGAGGGACAGTCAATCACCATTTGTGGAATAAATATAAATTGTGTGAAAATGGTAGAAAGGGGCTCTACCTAAACCTATCTAAACTTAGTTTTCATTTTTTATTATATTTTCTAATGACTATAAATTACTTTTTAATGTCTTTATTGTTGACGTAACATTTCACTGAATATGACACTCTTATAAGATTCGTTAACATGTTTCCCTTGTTCTTAATATGTGACCTATCGAATTTTGCTTACGCTTGGTAATTGTATTTAGCAGATTCCTTTTTTCATTGATATCAGCTAAAACGTTATTTGTCTTCTTGTCTTGCCATGAGATTTTCTGCATTCTTCTCTGTATTCATATTTCAAATGCTTTGAATTTCTTCTTATCGTTTTCATGTAGTGTCTACGTCTCAGAACCATATAAAAGTAGGTATGTTCCAGATTACTCTCTGCACTATTATTTGTTTCTACTTTCAGACTCTTGACTAGAAGTTCTATTCTTTTTGTAAATGCTGTCTTTGCTATTGCTAATCTAGTTCAAATGTCCTCTTGACATCTTCAAATATTTGGGAGGAATGATTACAGTAAGAAGCTTGTGTTTGGTGTAATCTTTCCTCCCAAATAATTTAATTTCTTAACCTATTCTACTTTTTGGTCATTTAGAATACCCAATGTTGACTGTTTTGTTTCACATTCTTGATATTCTCAATACCTTTGCCTTCTTTACATTGATCCTCATATTAAATTTTTAGCTTTATCGTTGAGTTTATTTATGAGTTGTTGTAGTCCTGTTCAGTTCCTGCTATTGTCCCTTAATCATCCGCAAATCGTATTTCTTGTTTTAACTCGCCACCTATCTTAATGCCCTTATTGACGTTGTTGAATGCTTCATTCATCATGCGTTCGGTATAGATTGAGATTAGTAGTGGTGATAACAAACATCGCCTTTGTCCTATCCCCGCTGGATCTGATACTTTATTTTCAATCTCTATGTTTGTCGTTTGATAAATTTGAGGTCTTGAATGAGTCTTCGGACTTCCAGTCAATTTCTATTCTTTGAGTGTTTCCATGAGTATTTTCCAATTCACTTTGTCAAATGCCTTTTCGAAGTCAATGAAGCATATCTACATAGATCGTTATTGTGTTCTATGATTATTCGCATTGTTCCTATGTAATCGTTGGCTTTTGTCTCAACGCATGTGATATTAGGCTGATTGTTCAATACTTTCTTTAATGTATTATAATTGATTTGTAGAAATCATTTGGCCATGTTCCTGTGTTGTATATGTCATTGCAATTTCGGTAAGCCGTTGTAATGCAATTCGTCTAAGTAATTCATATGTTGGATGGTTTCTTCATTTTCAAATTGTAGTTCTTCTTTGTCTGGTTTCTCTGTCTTGTTGTAGAGATCTTCAATGTTTCTTTCCATCAATTTCAGTTTCATTTGGGAGTAACTTTCCATCCTTGTTTTAAATAATGTATTTTTTAATTTCCATGTCATGAAGTCCTGGCATAATTTTTGCCACCAATTATCGTGTGCTTCTCTTCTCAGTTCATTATTTAATTTTCTGTAGTTTTTCCCATCCATTTTTTCGAGTTATTTTCTGTTTGTATTCAATGGTTGTTTTTTGCTATTTCAAAAATTCTTCTTCTTCTTAATTCTGGACCGGGGGAGCCCCGGCCGTCCGCTGTCCGCGGCCGATTCTCTCCAGAAACTGGA
>JAUYWI010053411.1:0-17547 GCA_034780595.1 Parotoplana pacifica
CATTGCCTTCATATTATGTCGATTTTTGAGTTCTTCTATTTCTTCACATCTCTCTAAGTACCACTTAGCTTTTGCTTCTTTACAAGCCAATCTTATCGTCTTTTCTATTTGCTGATATTTTCTTGGATATTGCTGTACACTGTAAATAAAATGGGTACGTATGAGGGTCCGGCGAGCTCCTATATGCGGTCCCTTAGGGTCCGTATGAAAAAGGTAGAGGATCCGTATAAAAAGGGTCCATAATTACAATAGCTATTTTCTATACTTTGATATGTATTATTCTTAACCTAAAGCGTTTTATATTTTATGTTTCGTACAAAATACATTTGATTGTTCATCAGATACAGAGAAGGGATAACAATCACTGCTTTGGTTATCTGTTGCGGCAATTGGCTGATTTGTCTTCGTGATTGTTCATTTCCAATTCTGTAGTAAAATGTTTAGATTTCTGTATACCTATTGTATTCCTTTTGTAGATTTCTGTAAACCAATTGTATTCCTTTTGTAGATTTCTGTATACCAATTTTTTGTTCTATCAATTGTTTTGTTTATTTTAAATGGCTTTTTTCGAAATAATAAACGACTCAGTAAGGTACATGGTACCGAACCATTTCGATACATCTACTGGTACAAAGCAACAGAATTGGAAATGAACAATCACGAAGACAAATCAGCCAATTGCCGCGACAGATAAGCAAAGCAGTGATTATTATCCCTACTCTGTATCTGATCAACACTCAAATGTATTTTGTATGAAACATAAAATATAAAACGCTTTAGGTTAAGAATAATTCATATCAAAGTATAGAAAATAGCTATTGTAATTACGGACCCTTTTTTATACGGTTCCTCTACCTAAGGGACCGGATAAAAGAGCTCGTCGGACCCTCATACGGACCCATTTTATTTACAGTGCATATCAAAATTGTGAAGGCATTTGATAATAAAGATGATTATATTTTATCTAGTTAATGTGTAATTTTATACTTTGATATGAAATATACGAACATTTTATATTACTCAGGCAATGAATATGCCTATCATTTGCGAGTATATAAGTAGTATATTTTTTTATCAAAGTATACCTGTTTTTTATTATTACTCTTAAAAGTCAAAAAGGTGTCTCCAGACTCAAAGGGAAATCATTTTTAACAAAAATGTTAGATACCTAATTCTGTTTTTAGATAAATAATTGCTTAATGATAGAACAAAAAAATCAATAAACGCTTGAAAACCTCTTATAATTCAAAGTTTTGATGAAACAATATAACGGATCAGGTACATATTGTAATTTGTCCCTATAAAGGGTCCTTCAGAATATGAAGTATTCGTAGGATATCTCTCTGACACATCCTAGGGTAACATTTTAATTTTATTAAGGACCAGAAAGGTCAAAACGTGTGTTCACTCAAATTCTAAAATATGTATATGAAATCAGTTTTGAATGTTAGCTCTCACTATTAGGAATCTTGTTGTGTTTCTAGATAAATGATATTTTAAAATAATAGAGCTAACAAAGTCAAAATTGCTAGTGGATGTCTATTGTCTAATTTTGCTTCTCAGGTAGTCAAAAATTTGATTTAAAAGTTTATTTATTTTCAGTTGTCAATAAACCTAGTGAGCTCTAATATTTTAAATTTCATTTATCTAAAAACACAATAACATTCATATTTAACTGATGTTAGGTTTGAGCTAACACGTTTTTCACTTTTTTGGTCGTTAATTTCTATTAATTGCGCCTAATGAATTCATAAAATTTGTGGTTGCTTTGAAAAAGTGATGATACTAGCTAAAGGTTGAAATGTAGTCAAATATCTTTAAAAACGATAGTTATATAAATATTGCCTGTTGCTATGCTATAGTGGTGACCTAGCAACAGTTGCTAAGAGGAAAATTGAGTAGAAGAAAGTTCATATATGGTAACAAAGGTTGCATGTAGGCAAATACCCAGAAAAGAATTGTTGTACAAAAAAAATATTCAAATGCAATATTGGCATCCCTAGCAACGGTACCGTGGTCGATTGCCCCGAGGAAGCCAATAATACGAGTAGGGTTTTCACTAATCACATTAGTTGAGGTTGGAATATCGATGTGCTTCTTGCGGTGACTATTCATTGGCTGGGCAGTAGAAGATTAATGTGATTAGTGTTCTCTATGTCTGCACCACAAAAGATGACTTTTGGGGTTATCCCGCTTGTTGATGGAGTAGAGGAAGGCGTTGGAGAAAGTAAATTTTCCCTTGCATGCTTCATAGATGTTAACACTGTCTCTGTGGTTCAGGTTGTTTTCAATTTCTTTGTCTACAGGCTTGAGATGTATGAGGTTTTGTACCATTCGCTGTTGTTGGTGTTGTTCTTCCAACAGTTGATGTAGTACCTTTGAACCAGACTCTTACTAACATCAGGTTTGATTCCACAATATCTCTCTGGTTGAGGTGGCAGCTAGGCCTGCTCCCTTATCCACTTCTTCATTTCCTTGGATACCACAATTGGGAAAATATGGTATCTTTATGGTTGTTAATAATGTGCTATATCTCAAATACATCGCTCTCATTTTGAAAGTAAGTGCCTTCAGATAGAGCGTTGATGTTAGTTAGCCTGACTGTCCGGCTTGCAATCTGATGTTTTTAGGCTTAGGGTGAGCTTTGCATGCTTTATGACTGGTAGATTTGATAGCTTTCCTTTCAGCAATGTAACTACCACTAAATCTTCCTGCTGGAATTTGGATTTTAGTAGTTAGTTTTTATTGCTAATGATCCTTCTTCAAACTCTGTGCTATTCTTGTTATTTTAATATACTCTCAGATGGCACTATTTGATATTTTATTAGCAAATATGCTAAATATTCTTAAGAAAAATACTCTAATATACTTTCAGAGGAACTTATTAAATATAATATATTAAATAAGGACCTCTGAGAGTATATTAAAACATTCAGTTTATTTGGAAATTGGGTCATAGGGTTTTGAAAAAATTGATGTCAAATGGGGGTCTCTAGTAAAAGAGCCCATAAGAGTTTAATATTAAAATCACACAACATGGTTGCTTATGCTTAATTTTTTTGGGAGGGGAAAGACCTTCGGACAATCACCAAAAGTCAAAGGTGAAAACTTTTTAATTTATAAAAACGGTAGAAACCTGTCTAAATTATGTTATACTACAGCTCAAAAACAATGCAGAACTATATATTTTTGTATAGAGAAAAACAATTGTTTGTCATATACGTAAGTAATATATAATTACATAATAAAGTATACAAGTGCTTTGTTGTGATTAAGTTGACCAGATTCGTTTTTGAAATTTACTATGGGTTTGCCTCATGACAAATTAATTTGTCTGTTTTATTTCATTGTATAATAAAACTATGACAATTACTTCCAATTCAAGAAAATATACTATCCGACTTATTTCATGTTCTGTAGTTTTCTTTAAAATCATTAACAAAATATATACATTTTGTGAAAATTTAAAATAGTCAACAATCGAAATTTTAAAATTGGAATATATGATCATTGTATTTCTATAGATTTTGACTATCTTGATCAACTATAAGCTTTGAGAAGGCTTATTGATAAAATAGTTGTTAACAAATAAAACTATTACTGCTAACTACTATAAAATTTAATTTAATAAGATATCTCTAAGTTGCAATATCATTCAAATTCAGACCGCAATTAAGTCATGCAATTATGGAAACCCGAAATTTGTTGTAGAAAAATATTTGTTAAGCCACTTGAAATTTGTTGATAATCTACAGTTTTTTCAAACGTTAATTTTTGTTAGTACACTATTCCATCTTAGCAATGGCCTAATAGCAATGTTGCCAATATAATATAATTATTTAGGGTATTACAATTAAATTACAATTAGGTAGGTGTAGAAAATTATATGATATGAAGAATACCCCAGGAATGAGTAGCAGCATAGCTGATCTCAGTTTATCCCTGTGTTAATAAGACAATGGATACTAAATAAAATTAAATCATCTAGTTATTATAAATAGCTATGCAAATAAAAATAATATCAAATGAATAGATATTGAATTTTGAAAAAGCATTAACAATAATAATATATGTATATGAATATTTACAAACCATTGAAGATTAGATTCAAATGTAAATTTATCATATGAGACTCTGGATTGTTAGTATGTAATCATTTAGAATTATAAATGTTCTCTTATTTTTTTATACACAGTGTACTTAGCTACATGACAAACATGTTTTTTTAAACTATTAAAAATAAAATTTAAAAAAATCCTTAGGGTTAGTTTTTTCTTGAATAAGTTATTTAATAAGTTATTTTAATGATATGTTAGTGTAGTAAAATAACTTATTTGCATGAAAAAACTGACCCTAGGATCAGGATTTAAAAATTACCATCCATTATATGGCTAACACCATACTTAGCCACATGGTGGATGTATTGTTTTAAATAGACCATCTGCCATGTAGCTATTTATAGCATTTTTATACTTTTATGGTAAATTTTATTGTTACTATATCTCACCACTGAGGGTCCTAAGTCCTATACCATATTTCTTCTAATTGCTTTATATTTTGACAACTTTACATTTTTCATTTTTGACTAGACTGTTCCTTAGATTTTAATTTTTGAATTCTAGATAATATTTTCAATCTCCAATAGATAGAATAAAATCTTAATTGCAGCACACATTCAAAATATGAAATAAAAAATAATATCTGTCAAGCCTTCTACAGCACTAACATTATAGTAATGAATGTAATCCAACCAAAAGATGTGTAAAAATATGAATATGGCTACAACATAAAAACAACATCTCTTCAAAATTAAATAAAACTAAGTAATCATGTGTGTCTTATTCTACACCTATCTTATTATGTTTCAGCTTGGGTATAGAACAAGATGCATATGATTACATAGTTTTGATTTGATCTTAAAAAGATACTGTTTTTATATTGAAGCCATATATTTTTTTACATATCTTTTTGGTTGGATTATGCTCATTTCTATAATATTCATATTGTCAAAAGCTTGACAGATTTTCATTTTTGATTTCATATATTTGCTGCAGTAAAGATTTTAATCTACATATAATACATATAGCCCTGTATAAAAAATGTCACCATACCCTTATATTTTTAGATTTTTAATGTTATTTTTAACAGTCACTGTAAGAAAATTATATTGTCCAACAAAGTTAAAAAAATACAAAACTATCCAATGACCTACTTGAAGATTATATGAAAATTTTAACTTTTTTCATCATAATTTTCCCACAGTGAATATTTAAAATATAAAATCTAAGGGTATGGCAATGCTTTTGTACAGGGCTGTATGCATATACATATATATCCATTATGATTGTTTAACCTTATTCTATCATTAGGATAGTCATCATTGTTTGATATATCATAGATATATTTAACAAAAATTTAACTACTTATAAATATACCTACAAACTTATTAAAAACTTTTACTAAACAAATTATTGACCACATATGATATATAGCCTAAAACAATATTTATAAATGCATCTTAATTTATCATGTGTCTTAATTACTTTACCACATATTTGGTATTTAATATTTCTTTTTATACCAATTATTTGAATTTTTTTCCTTTCCTTGATGATAAACATTGAAAAGAATCTGAATTCAAGAAGAGCTAGTTGAAAGCATATTAATTTCTAATCATTTTAGATAAACTCCTTTGTTTCTTAGAAATATTCTCTTAGTCAGCACAACTATACTACTAATGTGGTTTGGTTTTACTGCTGAATCATTTTTAAAGATTTGTAATGAAATTTTATTGTCAAATACTGTAAAGGAGAGTAGAAAATATTTGTAAAAAGATTAATTAATTTTCAAATTCTTTGTTAGCTATAACAGTTTTGATAGCATAAAAGTCTACAATGCTGGAAACTACAATAAGAATGTGTTTTATAGGTATTTACTTCTAAGCTAGCCAAATATTAATTTTACTGCACTCAAAAAGATTTGGTAGTTAACTATAATTTTATTATTATTGAATTGAGAGACAATTTAGTGCCCTATATTTCCAAGATTTAGTCCAGAGAGCATAGAGTCAATGACTTGCAATACAAAGGAATTTTGACCAGGGATGTTATACTACCATAAAAGCCTTTACATTTTAAAACTTATTTACAGCTCTAATAGTTATCACTTTTTATACAACCTCAACAGAATATTCTTTTCAATTGCCTTGTCTTTGGTATCTAGAGATTCTTAATTATATGTTACTAACTGCAATATTTAATAAGGGTTAAAAATACAATATGCTATGAAATCAGTTGGTACTTTAAAATTATGTTCACAATAATTTCTCTAATATGAACTTGATTTAGGTATGTGAATATTATAAAAGTTTAGCATGAAAGTGGTGAATTATGTTTTCCAATATTATAAGTATTAAAACAATTTATAAAGTATCTACCATATTTTGCAACTATCTTAATATTATGTAACATTGAAATATATCTAAAAAAGAATATTATGTAATTTTTTTTGCCTTCAGTTGATGAAAATGGTTCATAAGAGATTACTCTTATGAACCATTTTTTCTCAAAAATGATAATAAAAGGTGATCATGGAACCTATGAGTAAACATAATTTCAGTTATAAGTCAACAGAGTTAAAGTTGCATTAGAAACTATGCTGACAAAGTGTATTTTTAAAGCAATTATTGATTTTATGCTTAGTATTTATGATAATGTAGTTAAGTCAATCATGTTTTTTTTAGTGTTATGAGCATTTCATTGCTCTGATTGGTTGAATTCCTTGAATTTTTTGCAGTGCCATGTCTACATTAAAGTTATGCACCATACAGAATTTGTAATTTTGGTCATTTTCATCAATTTTTAACCTTTTTTCTTTTTAATTATGATTAGAAAAAATGAATTAATCACTAAACCACATGCAAAAATGTTTGTACTTTGAGAAGATGGGTATATATACCACCAAATAGCAGAAAGACAAAACATTTCTAAATCTGCAGCAAATGAATCTGTTCAATGTTCATTGACCAAACTTGATCTGAAGAACTACAGTCAAAGTGGTTATCACTCAAAGACTATTCAATATGTTGACAGGATAATTAAGCATCTGTCAGTCAAAAATCCATTCATGCCTGCAACTCAATTCAAATGCATCATTAAATTTGATCACAACATCAACCTGGGAACAACACAATTCGAGATGAGGCCTAAGAAATAAAATCTGTCTGCTCATACACCTGCCAAAAAGCCTTTTTTATCCAGACATATGCACATAGATAGATTGAAATTCTGCAAGAAATATCAGGAATGGACTGCAGTAGCACAGTGGTCAAGAGTCATGTTTTCTGACAAGTCCTCCATTGAGCAGTTTCAAGATTGTCATTCCACAGTTCATCATCCTAAAGGAGCATGTACAATCCCCAGTGAAACATCCACCCAAAATCATGGTTTAGGGCTCATTCTCAGACTTTAATATGGGTGGTCTCTACTTCTTGCCACAGAAAATAACAATGAATGCTAACCTCTACCTTGAAGTGCTAAAAGAGAAGCTTCTTATTCATATAGATAATGTTAATGCTAAACATGCCACAAGGCAAAAATCATTACATCTTGGCTCCAGGAACAAGGAATACCAGTGACTGAGTGGCCAGGCAACTGGTCTGACCTCAATCCATTGAAAATATATTGAAATTTGAGGTGCAAAGGACAACCCATCATCATAATTGGTGTATTCTAATTACTCTAGACTACTGTAGAGCTCTTGCTGAATCCATACCAAATCAGATTAAATAAGTGATCTAAAACAAGGGATGGATGACTAAATATTAATACACACTGTATATTCAACTGTAATGCTATATTTAATGTTTAGCTTTAATAAATTATAGATTGGATTACTTATACATTTTGTCCACATACTTTCATATGTGACTATTTACTTTCATTTACTGTTTACAATATTTGGCTGGCTATAATATAAAAATTGCATTTACAATTTTCAGTTAACAAAATTTAGATATGATTAGAATACATAGATATATTTAAAATTGTTCATGCTATGGCAAATTGATTGCTGGATAAATTTTAAATTAGCAAATTTTTACTTGGGTTTAATTACTTTACAATCTATTATCAGATAAAGTTAGATTTTTAAAACAGTAAAAAAATTTAAAAAGTCATTTGGAAGATGTAATTTTTACAAAAATGGTTAAAGTATTGGTCATTGGATTGTCTCCTGAGAGTGGTGAATTAACATATAAAGTGCATTAGTGCAAACATTTTCAGTCTTTCAAATGGGGAAGTCATTGAACAGAGGTTCTACTGTTTAAAAATTTACAGGGTGATTCAGTTGATCCCACCACTTAATTTCATTTTTTAAACAATAATATTAGATTTAATCATTGCTATTTATTTAAAATTACTAACAATAAAAGGTATAATCTATGAGTATAAATACATAAATTGTTCATGATATTGTTTATTGAAGTTATAGAAGTTGTTCAAAATGTACACCATCAACTTGAATACACTTGCTTCATTGATTGCAGAAACTTCTGATTACCTGTGGTTCACTCTGGTCTAAGAAATTATAGATGCATTCATTGAGTGTTTGGCACTTTGGTAGTGAGTAGACATTATGAGAAACATGACCCCAGAGCCAAAAGTCAATACTTTTGTTACATAAGGTATAAATGTAATGATTCCATCATCTCAAAAGTTGATTTGGTCATTTATGATTTAAATTATAACTAGATTATGAGAAGGGTTTAAATTCACCATTTAGGGTCTTAAATAACACACCAAATTTTTGATTTTATTATTTTTTACATTTCTATAATTTTATTTTTTAAATTTTTGACTGGAATGTTTTATGGTTTTTGAATTTTGATGGACTAGATAGTACTTTTAATCATGAAGCTTATCATACTTCAGCTTGGTTGTAGAACAAGATGCATTTATTTCATAGTTTTGATTTAATCTTGAAAGTTTTACATTTTTCTTTTAGTTAGGTTTATTAAAGAATTTAAATGAAGAATATCTATTTCCATAGCATTGTTTTCATTGACGAATCTTTCCAGGGTACCTGTATACCAATTTTCAGCCCTATTTATCTTAATTTCAATTATTGAACAAAATTTAATTCTAACCAAAAAATCTGCACAAATATAGGTATGCAGATACTTTTGACTGGGGGTATATTAATTTAAAAGCTAGTAAGAAATTCTTCCAAAAATAATATATAACATGAGATAACATTAAAATAATAATATTCAAAATACAAGAGATTTAAATCCCCAATTTTCTGTATATTTTACAGAAATAGACTATTTTCATTAATTAGGGTTCAAATATCTAAAATTTTATAAGTTAATGAAAATACTGAAGTCACTATATTCTTCTACTGTCAAATTGGATTTCTCAAATGTAAGAAATGCTAAAAAATAGTAAAATGATTGATGTTAAAAAGCAAGCAAGCATTAATTAATGAAAAAGGCCTTACCTACAACATTTATTTGTATAATCACAACATTTTAATCTACAACTGATGTCCAGGACATATCTATTACTTTTAGAGTCAATTTACGTTGCCATTAATACAATTTTTATATGTTTTGGTATTTATTTTTATATCATCTAAGCTTATTCAAATAATGTTTTTAGATTTCTGAATATATAGAATTAACTATTATAAACTCTTTGTATCTATGTTTATTTAATATCAATTTATTACTTATATAGTAGATACTGAGAGGCTTACTTTTGGTATAAAATTTTAAAACAGTTATACAATTATTGTTTATTTTTAAAAGGTATTTAGAAAACACATAATCTATACTTCAATAATATTAAAATCTGTATACTAAACAAACTATTATTTAAAGAAAAAATTAAAACATTAATAAATTAAAAATAGAAATTTAGTTAGCAATGATTGTTGTGTATGAAATTAGGGTTAGATCCATACCATCTCCACTTTTTAAAAATCTAATCAAATCTGAATTTTGTAATTCATTCTTTATTCAGAACACTATGGAGGATTAAAAATTATTAACCATTTATAACAGGACATAACTGGCATAAATATATTACAATTTCAATCTATTCAAGTTTTTGATGGTTTTTGGACTTGATTAAATTAACACATTTTTACTTCCACCTACCTTTTGGTTATATGTGTAGATGGCTGCTGTATTAGAAGAGAGTAATATTAAGAAGTCATGTAATTTATGAGCAGGAGTTGGAACTCGAAACAAAATTTTAAAAAAACATCTATTTTATCACAGGCATTGTTGTTTAGTTAAAATATGAGTTTGGGTTTTTTCAAGTTGAGTTTTTAATTGTTATTTCATCATTTATATTACTTTTACTTTCTTATTCAGACTTGCAATGTTTTTTTGTCTAAAAGTTTTAAATAGTTCAATCATTTAAAGATCATAAAAATTCGCCTCTTTTAAAAACATAGTGCTATTCTCATGTACATTAACATGATCTGGCCCATTGTTAAAATATATTTTACATTTAAACAAATCTCTTGATTAGGAGTTTACAAAAGTAATAGTAACCTATGCTCTATGTATTTGTTTAACCTTTCTTGACAATCGTTTTAAATTATAGAAGTAATATTACTACTGTAATTATTTACAACTGATTTAATACTGTATTTGGGTTTTAACATTGCAGATTGTGGTTGACTTAAATCTGTTGAAAAAAATACCTGGTTTCTCTGGAATATTCATAAGATTTAGAATAATGGTACAATGTAAAATCTTAGTTACCACAGTTACATTGATTTTACAATATTGTACAAAATATGTTTTTGTTAAATTTCTATCTAAATGCTTTATTATTAATTAATACAACGCTTTTGATTGTATTGCCTATTGCAATGTTTAATGCTATTATTAGATTACCTTTAATCTTACAGAAATGTATTCTGGTTCTATTTTAGCATGTCTAGCCACTCATCTTATAGATTGGAAGAGATTATTATGGAGGGTGGCCCTCCTTGGGGATTTTCCATTAAAGGAGGACAGGATTATAACACTCATCTATTGGTGTCAAAAGTAAGTTAACACTTAATAATTGTATCAAGATTAAGTTAATACTTAATTTGATGTCAAAAGTAAGTTAATGCTTAGCTAGTGGTATCAAATTCTTTTGAATTTATTTTTGTTTGTCAGATTTTATATTTGTCGAGTGAAGTGTATCTAAGTATTGATTTTATATTTGTCAAGTGGAGTGTATCCAAGTATTGATTTTATATTTGTCGAGTTGAGTGTATCCAAGTATTGATTTTATATTTGTCGAGTTGAGTGTATCCAAATATTGATTTTATATTTGTCGAGTTGAGTGTATCCAAGTATTGATTTTATATTTGTCAAGTGGAGTGTATCCAAATATTGATTTTATATTTGTCGAGTTGAGTGTATCTAAGTATTGATTTTATATTTGTCGAGTTGAGTGTATCTAAGTATTGATTTTATATTTGTTGAGTTGAGTGTATCCAAGTATTGATTTTATATTTGTCGAGTTGAGTGTATGTAAGTATTGATTTTATATTTGTCGAGTTGAGTGTATCCAAGTATTGATTTTATATTTGTCGAGTTGAGTGTATGTAAGTATTGATTTTATCTTTACCAGGTTGAACGTAATGGCCTGGCAGATAGACATGGCTTGGAGGTGAACGATGAAGTTCTTTTTATCAATGGCAAGAACGTGACCAGACGTGATGTCGCAGTGCGGAAGGTACAAGAATCGGGCCCGAAACTAACGCTACGTGTGTCCAGGTGAGACCCATAGTGTTGAATGCAGCTCTTATTGTTTTTACTCTAAAATTCGTTTAAAAATACGTAATTCTGAAGAATTGAAATTGTCGATTTGGATGAACCCTAAGATCGCTATTGAAAGTAGTTACATAAGAACAAACAAAATTAGGTTGTTGTCCGGTAAATAATAAATTGTTGTGAGTCTAGTTCGCAGATATAGGGAGTCAGAAAGTGGTGGATTCACAATTTAATTTTAAAATAGTTGAAATACATGTTTCGAGTACTGAACTCATTGTCAGTGAAGAAACGTGAATTAAATTACAATGCAATGATATAAGTAACACATATAAAATAATTACGTGCTTACAGTATACATAGGTAGGCACAATGAATAAACTGACCTGCTAGAAAAAATAAACACTAGGCATAATATGCTACTGTTTCTTATTCTGTTTTTGCAAATTAATGATGTATGTATGTATGAGATAAAAATTAGTTTTTTTGGATTGTCTTAAAATTTGGCGATATCTAATGAATCATCTTAACTTTGAAAGTTTAAATTATGTATCTTTATTAATAAAACTTGATGATAAATTCGAATAAATTGATTTATCTACATATTTATAAAAAAAAATTGCTCTTTTTAAACAATCTGGCCAAAGAAATTGGATGCGGAAAGGTATTTTTTAAACTAACTATGTACATATCAAATAAGGAGAGGGGTATATTTTTGCTTTTACTTTTAACTGAGGTATTTGATCACTTTTTGTACTGGCTGGTGTGATCAGATTGTAAGTCCCGGTGGTTGCTAGAATATTAATTACATTCAGTTGACCGATTGAACTGGTTGAAATCTATTTGTGAGGTCTGGCTAGACCATTACGGGTTAATTAAATTAATTAATTAAAGAAATGCAATGTAGCGATGCTGGCGACGATGACCCCGAACAACATGTATATAGCAGCCTATGAAATGTGGAGTGCACCAAGAGCCATTCTCACTAGATAGGGGTTTTTGATCAACTATTTCTTTTTTAATTATTCAATTTAAACTAGTTGGCAGTGTAGAGAGTGGACTGCATTGCCTGCTCTGCTTTTTGGGAGGTATATACATACATACACATAGCAAATTTTTAAATTAAAATATTGATTTGGTTTGTTTTGAGTTGAATTTGGTCCTTGATCTCTCTATGTAGATAATTCACAGAGCACCGAGTATGACGCGCATTGAGTTGATGCCAACCTTGCTGTATGTTGGCAGGTTTTAGATCATAGATTGACCATATGTTCAACCACATAGATGTATAGGTTAAGTTTGTATTTTAAAAATTGCTGCCTTATGTAATAGTTGAATAGACTCTGATTGATTTATGACTTTTTTATACAGCCATTTCGGGTTTGATTGCATTTGCGTAGTTCCTCTGGGATTTCTTTTGCGTTAGTTCTTTCCTATTCTTGTTATGAACGATTTTCTACGATTTCTCAGGCTGTCGAAATACATGTGCATAAATGTTGTTTTAAGATTAATCCGTTGTTATTTAAGTTGGTAATCCCAAGACTTTTACTATAATTTTTGAATTTTAACGTCTGGATTGTTTATCGGTTTTAAGCGAGAACTTTTTTGGCAAGACGAACGACGTAATTTAAAATTAGGAGTGCAAACTAGGTACTTCTGGTTCTCACAACAATAGTATTATTTCCTTTTGTTTGTCATCATTTTACTTGGCAAAATTGAATATGCAGATTAATTAATCTATACCTACTGATGATCAATACAGGATAGACTAGACCTAGTTATCTGTCTAGCTCTAAATGACTCTTTGCAATTGTTGCAGTTTACACAAATAAAACGAATTTGAACAATAGGCAGTTATATTAGGTACATACCTATCTATCTCCTTTATCTATTAATACACTTTTAGTTAGGCCTTTTTTTGGCGTAATTCACCGTAAGAGATTCATTGTTTAGTATTGCACATACATGAAGATCAAAAGAATTTCTAACTTTGGAATGCAGGAGACATTCTACACTTTCTGTAATTAAATATTAATATTATCCTTGTACTCTAATATCATGCAAAGGGTACCTAACTGTCTTATTATGGAGTAGGTACCTATTTAATCTTTATTCACATTAGATGTCGTCAGAAATGGGAAAACTAAGCTACATTATTGTAAGTAATTACTATGAAATCCGAAAACGTCCTAATTCACTGGATTAGGTAGTTACTAAGTTTTCAGTTACAACAATGTCTGAATTCATATTGTTTTTTATGTAGTCTCTTGGTTTTTTGAAATACTATTCAATATTCAATTTCTCGTTGATTGTACTGTTTATTCTTGGCTAATAATTCGATGGCAGCTTTATCTGGAAAACTATAACACCAAAAATTAGCCACAAAAAGAACCATAGAAACATTTTTCGATTTATTGTACGGGATTCGCGCTGCGGCTGCCCTACCAAATTTGACACGTGCACAGTAGCGCATCGTCTACGAAGCGGTTAAAGTTTTTAAAAAATCGATTGTTACCAATATTATCCCATAATGTGCTGTGTCAAATTTGATATCAAGTGAGTGGTACCGAAGTCAGTTTATATGGCATGTACTTTAACTTTTAGATACCTATTCCATCTTCATTTATTACTGGGAACAATATTGCAATTCATGTCAATTATTTATAATGTATAAATGTTTTAAGAGGTAGGTATTTTTCATTATACCTAATTATCTTTTGTAGTGCGTAATAACTACAGAATGTCAATTTCAGATGAATTATCACAATATTTAATTGACAATAGAAATGTTGATGATCATAACAAGACTCCTCTCTCCGTTGTTGATATGATGATCTTCAATTGAAATTAGTGTGAATCCTGAAATCTTCTTTCTTGTTGTTTGCCTGATTGCTTGAGTTATGCAACCAAATATCAACATTGCTTTACTTTTTCTGTGTTGTTGTGTATGATTGAATTGATTGATGAGAGCGATTACATTCCAATTTAATGAGGAGATAGACCAGACTCCAAAGAGATTGGTATGCTAATAGCCTGTAAGTGGTACCTATACATAGTATATATGTAGTAAGTAGTAGGTTAGTAGTACGCTCTTTGGTTCTAAATGAACTTTAAAATTATGTGAGTGATGGTCAGGTTTATGCAGCTCTTTTCTTGGTACGATGAAAGTGTGACTGAGGTTGTCGGTTTTGATAATTCAACTAGGACTTATCCATGGTCGATTGGGTTTTGTATTAAAATAGATGCTTGTACTTTAGAAAATGGGTGCGCTCTCTTTATTTTTATAAAAAAGGCATCCTCTCTTGATGAAAAAGAATGTTTGCATACCTATAGGTGGAACATTATTATAAAATTGCACGGTTGTTGAATGAAGTTATCTTTTATAGATAGTGGTATTTTATTTCTTTAACTGCACTATGTACCTACCTTCATAATTATGGTTGATGATACATAGCAGTGCAGACCATAGAGTAATCCTTACTCATATGGTGCAGACCAGAGTAATTATATTTATTACTCTATGGTGCAGACAGTAGAAGCACAATAGACGGAAATTGATAACCTGACAAATAGAAGTTGAAATGATTCTAAACTATTTATGTATAGGTAGTATTCTTTTATTCAGACATGTTAAGATGATCGCACAAATCTATGATGTTTACGCTATGTTTGAGACTCTATAGTCAATGGCGGGCCTTTTTGTTCATCAGTAAACGTCATTGCAAAAACTTTTTATTACTTTAGCTGCCCAAATTTTTGTTACCTCTTTTATAGATACAAATTATTCTTTGTTTTTTCTGCTAATTTTCGACGTTTTAAAAAATAAGCCTTGATCCCATGTCTGAAACAAACTTTTACTCTTACAATCTAGGTAAAATCTGTTAGACACCTCATCAGTACCTTCAATGAAATAAAACAAGAATCTGCATCTCTCCGTCAATGACTCTAATTCAAAACTCATTCTATTCACGAAACGCAGTAAACAAACCGATTGCGAGGAATCATTTACCATGCAAAAGGTGACCAGTGTATCCCAATTCCGTGTTCTGGTGTGACATTTTCTTCTAATCTCAATAATGTAATCAAAAACTGTCCATCTAGATTGTATATTTTTAGAACTTTGAAGCACTGATGTAGCGAGCACTGTCTTATTGCAGCTCGTTTTCTAAGGTTTAATTGTGTTCATTATGGAATACTGTTCGCCTCTTTTTCTGTCTCTCCCAGACAGTCAAACAGATCGCTTGAACTAGATCATCAAGCGCTCCCACAAGATTATGCATGATTGCCATTGTCAATGTGAACAATTCAATCAATTCCGAATCACCACATGGCTTCAAGAAAGTAGAAATTCATCCTAACTATCCCCTTCACTAAGTAATTCCTAGTAGACTTCCCCGAATAGGGAAATAAAAATATTATATTGAACATTCCAAAACAACTTGTAGACCATCATGTTTTAATAATTATGAACATGTCCATTTATCTAAACGAATAATTTTGCTTTAAGAGAATCGCACATGGTGTCCAGATTAAAGATAATGTGTAAAAAAAACCTGCTAGAATTGTTGTTTCGGTTAACAAATGTAATTCGATTTATTTGATGTTAACATTTGAATTTATGTCACCACAATTCTTTTTTCATAACTTTCGGTTATTATATAGTTTTTACACTACTCATAAAGCAATTAAAAAAGCATCGTAAGTCAATTTGACAAGTAACAAGATAATTAAACTGCGTTATGCGTGTGGAATAATGACAGCGGTCAAGCAAGAAATACTTGAGTAAACCCACACGCGTACCTTCGTAGCTATCAATTTCCTCTCGTGTACCTGAGCCGGAGTTATAAAATATAATTTCTCTGCCCTGACCTGAGCTGTGTGTTATTATTGGTATGTTGAGAGGACAATAAAACAAGTTTATTGTAACCATAAAAATGATTGTAACCAGCCCCAATAACTCTCTAAAAGTAAACCGTAATTGCTTTCAGAATCTTCTCTGTAAATCGAGCGTGTACAGTATGGTATAACTTTATGGACAGCCGCAGAACAATAACAGTTTCCTGTTCTGTTGTGGTGATACCAGCTTTGCTGGACAAAACTAACCCACTTGAACAAAGACTCCTCGCTACAGCATATGATATATATTTCTCATTCTAATCTTGTTAAAACAAATTTAGGTTGTATTCAAAAAAAAGATTATTAATATTAATAGGCAACATTTAGCTACTTCTATGTGCTCTCCTTCTTTGTTTCTGACTATCGTCTGTAGCCAATCACAGTTAGTATAGAGAAGGTAATTTTTTTCTGTGGTAAAGAAGCAACATCCGCATCTTACCTGGCTATGTGGAAGAACCATAATAGCGAGATTGGCCCTCAGCTATAATGATAAAACCTTGGACACTACCACTCAAACGAAAAATAAAAAATATTTCGACAGCTTTAGACAAGTTATTCTGGTCCTGGAATTATATCTTTTACCGGAACAGTGATATTATTATTTAAAAATATTATCCTTAATCTGGACACTATGTCCAATTCTTTTCTATAATAAATTTTATTTATTAATACAGTTAGTTATCAGATATTAGTATTGATTCCTAGTTAATAAATATAACATTTATTATTATTTGATTTTATATGCTTTACGAGTTTAAGTTAATTTATTATGGATCAAGTTTTGTATGGTATTTCCAATCACCGAGCTTGACTGGCCATCTTATCATGCTTCAGCTTGGGTGTAGAACAAGATACACACGATTACATAGTTT
>JAUYWI010053422.1:0-30159 GCA_034780595.1 Parotoplana pacifica
TATGGTAAGACTCTTGCCACATATTGATTTACACTATATGGTGAGAGTGACTCTCAACACATAGTGTAAATCCTTATTTGGTGAGAGTGACAAACTTTAAATTGTAAGTCAAAACAAATGTAGGTAAAACATTACTTTGATATTTCATATAAAAATCCTTCTGTTTGACTCTCAACACATAGTGCAAGATTCTTGACATAATAAAATTATCTATGTGTTGAGAGTGAAAAACTTTTATT
This sequence comes from Parotoplana pacifica, assembly GCA_034780595.1. Classification (NCBI taxonomy): domain Eukaryota; kingdom Metazoa; phylum Platyhelminthes; order Proseriata; family Otoplanidae; genus Parotoplana; species Parotoplana pacifica. The sequence goes on from JAUYWI010053422.1 coordinate 240, forward strand.
AGTCAGTCAAAACAAATCTAGGTAGAATGTCAGATTAAAAGTTTATAAGTAAGTATTTATGTAAAATGCTATTACAATTTGGTTTTATTAATTCTGAAACAAATATTTTGGTTTAAAATTTCATATTTACAAAAATAGTACCAATTTTTGATGCATTTACAGAGTTATTTTCATATATTATGAAAGTGACTCCACACATAATAAAAATCCTTATGTGGCAAGAGTTTTGGTAAACAGTATAAATTTTTATATGACAAGACTCAATTGACAGTTTGCAAAATAAATTTAATGTTATTTTTAAGAAATTTATATTATTTTATAATTTATACAAAGTAAAGTTTATGAAAATGGATGAATCCTCATGTCTGAACACATAATAATAATAATAAATTCAACTTACTGTTACATATATGCCAAGTTGGATTCTATACAGTCCATTTCAAATACTTATCTTTGGTGCAGATGTTATGTACTTACCCAAATTTTAGAAAGCATATTTTCAGCACAGGTTATTATGGTCGGCAGTATGTGTCAAGAGTCTCACCACATAACAATTTACACTATGTGGCGAGAGTCAATTAATCTTTTAGGATAATATCCTAAAAGCTATTTTTATATAGTAATATAAAAATAGCTCTGTAGATACATCAAAAATTGCTGCTATTTGTGTAAATATGAAATTATAAAAAAAAATTGCTGGAAAGAAATATAGCCCAAGTTTTAAACTAAAATATTTGTTTCAGAATTAATAAACCATTATCACATTTAACAATTTTCAATAGCACTGTACATAAATATACTTTTTCAATGTCATACCTATATTTGTTTTGATTGACAATTACAAGTCACATAGATTATTTTATAACGTCGAGACTCTCACCAAGTGTAAATCCTTATGTGGCTAGACTCTCACCACATAGTGTAAATCCTTATGTGGCAAGTCTCTCACTACATATATTTTACGGGTTATTATTGAAATTGTGAAAATGGTTAAGTTCAGCATAAATTATACTAAAAAACTTACCAACCAGTGCTTATTGAACAAAAGTTTTTTAAATGAGATTAAAGAAAATAATTTAAGAATTAGTCTTATTATTTTAAAATATAATAAGTACACAATTTTGATCTACTTTTTTTCATTAAGTAATATTTTGTGCTGTATAATTTTACACCAATTGCTCACATGTAAGAATGCCATAGGAATGTATATTTTCTGTCTGTATTGTATTTTATGTAATAATATATGATGCTTCACTTAATTTTTTTTCTTACTACATAATCTATTGTTAAATTTCTATTTTATTGTTTGGTTGAGCAGTTTGCATTGAGAAAATTATTATAACTGTTTACAACAAGAGATTACTGGAACCAGATGGCTGACTTGCAACAGATTAACAAAAGCATCCAGCAGCTTTTATGCACCACTGAGAACTAGGGAGAGAGACTGGCAGCACCTCCTGTGGGTAACCAGGCTTCACAAGCTGGCAATCCAAACTCTCCACCTGACCATGAAGACATATTTGAACAAATATGTCAGTACTTTGCCAACCAGAGCACCAGACAAAGGCCAGAGACTTACACAATTTGGAGGCCCTCACCAAAATTTGGGCTAGCCTCCCCCCAGAGAGCAGAATCTTTTAGTTGATTTTATTAATAAATTTATGCCAAAGAACTTCAATGATATTTTGGTTTGGTCAAATAGCTATGATGACTTCAAAGAGTATATTATGAAGTTCATTAAGGAGATTGAAGAGTTAAGATTTAAAATCAATCATAAGAGTGAATTAGAGCTGGCTCACAAAATATCATACTGTGGCCTTTGGATTAACACTAAAGCCCAGATGTTCTTGCTTAGCCCAAACATGCTAGTGACTGTCTGGCATATTCTGAGCCCAAAAGTTTTGGAGAAATTCAATGGATACCTTATTTACTTCACCTATATGTTTAGACTGCCTCAAATATTCAGAATTGAGCCTGATATCATTTAATAAGCATTATCTGACACAGTATTTTAAACTTTGGTACAAGGCCATCAAAAGCCTTGATCTCATCAGTATATTCCATGATGACACCACCACCCACACCCTCACAGTAGTTAACAAAAGCACTAAGCAACAATATTGTATACTTACCAAAATTACAGATTACAACCAACAGCAGGTGGAACTTTTCGCAGCTTGTACAGCTACTATCATAGCACCAAAGTATGGTACTTACTTATTATTTACCTAGACAATCTAGGAGCTTTATTTAAAATAACTAAAGGCACCATGAGTATGCTGAAGTTTGTAAGATACTTATTGCATGCTCATAGAAAATCAAAGAACATTTTGTTTAAGTATGTAGCTAGAGAATAAGGCTGATTTCTACACCAGGGTAAAGCACAAATGCCCAAAAAATGTTGTTATTTCAACTCCAAACTTCCATTGGAATACAAAGATAATTGTTATTTATTTGTATTAAAAAAGTCTGTCAGAACTGAAGAACTGTCAGAAACTGTGTTTTTATGAGTAGTATGTTATATAATCAACTGTAAACCAAACATTATCCAACACTTGTAGTGTAAATTTCCTCCCTCACTGAATTATATGTAAACTTTTTGTATACTGTAGAAATTTGATGTAGTACCTGTATATTTTAGCTGTTTGTACCATTTAGGCTTTTTGATGTACATTTATTTGATAGTAAAGGCCTGGGCCTCCTAGTTGGGTTTCTCTTGATTGCTGTCTTCCTGGCAATGGGGACCTCTAGGGGGGCAATGGAAAAGACTATTTTTTCAATACTAAAAAAATTCAGTGCAAATTTAAATTATTTTAATTTCTTCAGTGCCTCTCGAAGTACCTACATCTTGTAGGTTAGGAAATGACTATGGGTGTTGGGTTCTGTTGACTTTTAGTTTTGCTATACTTAACCACACAGTGGTGTGTTATTCTTATCCTCTTCCATGCACCCAATCTAGTGTGCATAGGTATAAACACATTACTATCAACGTCCATAGTGTGATCTAGCCCAGGGTTTCAGTAGAAAAAAAATTCCAAGTGACATGTTTTTGCACTTTCTAGATCTATTTTTTATGTAGATTTAAATCTGGAAAAATATAGAAGTTTTTATAGCTTTATATTGATTTTTGATGAGTCAATCAGATTAAAGTGCTAATTAACTTGATAATAGATCATTTTAAACCCATATAATATACAGCCTCAGCCAAAAGTTTGGAAAATTTGTTCATTTTTGCTACTATAAATAGTATAATACTATTTTTATAAAATTATCCAATGCAAATAGGTTGCTAATAGAAACACTTGACTTACATACAAATATTTCATTATTATTTAAGGATTTATTGATTTTCTAGTAATCTGAAATATGGGTAAAACAAAAGAGTTTTCTACAGAATTGAGGGCTCAAATAGTTGCATTACAACAACATGGTTAAGTTATGCAATATTGCTGCATGTTTCAATTGTTCAAAGAGTTGCATTAGGAATGAAGAGAAACAAGATTTTACCAGTAGAGAATGCAAAGGAAGGCCTCAGGTTACATCTATTCATGAGGATAGGTCCATACAGAGAGATGTTAAGGCCAATCAATTTGCTATTTCAGCAGATATTGCTTCAGAAGTATTTTCTAACCAACCTCCACCAAGTCACAGAACAATCAGATGTCGTCTTAGTTACACTTTCAATCTCAAATGTTTCAAAGCTGCCAGGAAACCTTGCCTGAGTGCCAAAAACATCAAAGATTGTGTTTTATTTTGCAAGGAATGCAAACATTTCACCATTGAAGACTGGTCTAAACTCAAATAGAGCAGTTTCCTACATCTTCTCATTGTGTCAGAAGACTACCTTGGAAATGGTATGATCTAAAATATGTAATTCCTACTCTTCAAATGTTGTCTAAAATCATGATCTGGGGTGCAATATGTGCAAATAGTCATTTGGGCCTTTGGTTTATGCCACCAAACACTACCATAAATGGACAAGTATATCTTAAAATATTGCCAGAGAAGGTGCCAATTTTCTTAGATATTGCTAATTTGACATGATTCCAACATGATGGCGCCCCCTTTGACAAAACAAAAATTGAACAGAAATGGCTTTCAGATTCAAGTATTCAGATCCTCAGACCATGGCCAGGAAGTTGACCAGACCTCAACCCTATTGAAAATTGTTGTGATCTGGTGAAGAGCAAGGTGCAATCTCTTAAGCCAACATCTCTACAGCATTTAAAGGAAAATTCAAACTGGTTTGGACACAAGAGATTACTCCAAACGACCTGAATAAACTCATCTCATCCATGCCAAAACGCTTAGAGGCATGCCTCAAGATGAAAGGACATCACACTAAGTATTGAAATGACTGTGTAATTTATAAATTCGAACTATTAGGTACAATTCAATTTTTTAATAAAATGTACCTACATATATCTTATTTTGTCATTATTATGCAAATTTCTTTTAAAATCATTAAATAAGTTTTGAATATCAAATATTTATTTCATTTAGAACAAATTGTCCAAACTTTTGGCCGAGGCTGTAAGTTATATTTTTAAAAGAAAAAAACAACAACAGGACAGCATTTACATACATTTACCACTTTGGATCAAAACAAATCAGTGATCCTGACTGATATATACATATTATGCAATTAAGCACGGCACGAGGTCAGTGGTGACTGGTTGAGATATGAGTATGTGGCAACATTATTGTTGAGACTATCTTTTGAATGTCATCACACATGTTAAAAGTTTCAATAGGTTTTACCAATGTTGTCAATAAGAAATTTATACAAATATTATTCATAAGTATGTAGCTGCAATGAGGTAGCAATAAACATTATTTTCGGTATTTATTGATTTATTCGATTAAATAATGATTCAGTTATAGATTGAAATAATGTTATAGATTTTCCCTTTACTACACGTTTGGGGGCGCACAGAAAAAAATCATAAATATTTTAAAGTCGTTTGTAATTTAGTCGTACTCAAAATGTCGTCTCAAAACATTGTAGTGAAAAAGTCGTATTTTAACCTATTGAAATATCATAAATATTAAATAGTCATATAATAAAGTTGTATATTCAAAAGTCGTACTGAAAATTTCTATTTTAAATATGGCAAAATGGTAAAAACCTTTAACAAAAACATTAAATATTTGCTCAATTCTTTCAAGTTGTAAAAAATATTTTAGTGCATGATGAAAGGAAAATATAGCAGGCAGTATTGTGCATATTAAGTAGATTATCATATTAAACTACAGTTTGTACCTACTATCAATCCGTTATTTGCCTACCTGGAATAATGTTGCTGTCTTGCCTTCCCAATAGAAATCAGCATCAAAAAGATGAAACAATATCGAAAAGAGTGGACTTTTGTCGACACAATGACGATCTATAGAGAGCAAAGTATCAAAGCGCCAGTTATGAAAAAGTTGGAGTAAAAAAAATACAGTGAATAAAATATTATAATGAAAATGTCAAGTAAAAAGACGTCCAACATTGTCAGAGGAGGAATTCAATGTTTGTCTAATATAGATTCAGATCACCTGTTGCAATCCAATTATTGGATTACCAAAAATAAATTTAATTGATCGGAGTTTATCTAACCTATCCATAATTTATATTTTGGAATCTATTTAGGGAGAGAGTTAGCTATCATCTATGGTCTCTTCGTCAATTTTATCTAAACTAGGTGATTGCAAAATAAGTGAATATACATAAATTATGTTGTTAACAAATTCGAGACCTATCATATACCTAGACTTCCCAAATTTTACCTACTAGGTAATTCTTTTCTATAAACAAATTAAATTTTTTTTTCATTTGAAAAATTTACATTTTATGAATTCTATCATTTTTATAAATTATATTCTGTGCTTTTCTATTTACCATTTTGAAATGTCTATATTACCAACACTTTTATTGGATATTAAAATATACTTTGTCATACATAGATCAATCTATAAAGTTTTAATACTATATACATGTCATGAAGAAATACATTATATGGCATGGACAAATATTTTTTATGCTATTTATATAAAATTATGATAAAATACAATACTACTTGCATGTAATGTTGTACATATTTTAAAAAAAATAAAAACATATTGTTACTGTTGTTTGAAATTCTCCCAACGACGACAAATTTTCTAATATTGCACATTTTCATAGAAAGTGAATTTCCAATGACTGCATAGATAGAATCCTGCAGATCGCTTACATATGTAAGTATTTTTGTTCTCAATTTTTATTCTTACTATTTTTGTAGCAGGCTTTTTGACGGGCTTCAATATCTCCTCTCGAGTAGAAATTGCTGACATCAGCATTGTCGTTTAAGGTCACAAAAGGCAGCCAATGCACCAAATTGATACAGTTCGCTACCTTGCTCTCCCAAAGTGACCCCTCAACACAGTTGCTGCAGACTGCCAAACATCCATCCAGTGCAGCACGCAGCTTAGACTGAAAAAAATCAAAGATATTTTCACAGAAATAGACTAGACAATAGTAGTCTATTTCTATAGATATTTCTATCTAAAGAGCTGACTATCAGAAATGAATACTTACTAACGAGACAAATTTTACTTCTCATCCCAATTCGGTTTACAGTAAAAATTCTTAAATCAGAAAAATTCGTGTATAATATATTAGTAAAAAGAAAATTCGTAAAAGACTATAAATAAAATTTTGTATTTTAATGATAAAGAATTATTCTAAAAGAAAAATCCTCATGTTAAAACTTCGTAAATATTTATTTGTAAAGAATTATTCGTATAGAACCAATTTGTAAATGCTTTTTGGTATTGCATTTTTTTATTTATTTCCAGAACAAAGACTAAGTTTGGAAGACCGTCAATGAAATGGAGTGTTATAGGGGATGACCTAATTTAAAACTGAACAATATATAAATTAATACAGATAGTTATGTACACAAAAATATAATATAGGGTCATTTTATTTAAGAATATTTATCTACGAATAAAGTTTTTTACGGATTTTTGTGGACGAACAACTATATACGAATTTATGATTGACAAATATTTATTTGCAAATAAATTATTTAAGAAAATAATATATAGATACAAACTATTATATCTTAGGATATTTGTATAAGAATTTTTATAAACAAATTTTTATTTACGAAATATTATACGAGAAAAAAATATTTACGAATAAATTAGTTAGAAACATTTCTAATTAGGAATGATTCATGCACTCCTCAAAACTAATATTCATGGCCTGATGAAGATAGAAGAGATAGAACAAAATCATATTTTATAATAAAATTTGGTACATTTAATCGACATCGGGTCAGTGCCAATTTGTTGAATTTCAAGTCAAGAAACCATTTGGTTTTTCAATAAAGGGTGACCAAAATTAGCCTGGTATATCTATCCTATTTTTAAAGTAGAAGTTCAATAACAAAAAATTATCTTCGAAGCTATGCAGGCATCTTAAACTTACTTTTCCAACAGCGATATGTTTTAATTCAATATTTTTTCGAAGGGTATGAAGCAATTCCCGGCGTTTGGAGGCTGACCGAGCACAAAATTCAGTATTGGCCCCACAAGCTGTCCCGGCGAGTTCTGTCGCGTCGTCGGAGGACCCACTCTCTTCATCGTTATCCTCCGCTGGTAGCGTGGGGGGCCTATAATTGTAATCTGGACTTTGTGGAGAGGGTGGGTCATCGTATGTACAGCTATCGACTGGATTTGTTGGATTGAATAATCGGCCTTCAATTGCCAGGCTTATCAGTTCCTCTGGAAATAAAGAACGGGAATATTGAAATCAGAAACACACAAGAAATGTGTTAATTCGTTTGAAAATGAGCGATAGATAAATTGAAAATGATTAAAATCATAATATTTTTGAGTTCAGCTTAACTATGGTTAATTTTTCCCAATAGATTTTTGGAAATTTTTTAAAAATATTAGAAACTAGCCACCGGAAATTATTCAACAGATTTTGTTTGAATACCTATAAAAACAACAATTGATTTTATTTTGATTGTAACCAGTCACAAAAATCAAGATTTTATTCAGCATTAATTTCTTAAAAGTACAAGTTTGTTAAAATTGTAATTTTTTACGTGACTTTGAAGTGTGGTGGGGGGGGGAATAGTGGGTTTGGTCCTTACATTTAAAATTGAGCAGGAATATGTGAAATACTACCCTACCTCACCAATGAAAAACCTATTTTAAGAATTATTAAATTTACCTATTTCACCAATCTTCTTATCATCACAAGGTTTAGTTTCACATTCAGACCAGACCTCAAGGATATCTCGGATGTCAATATAAACTCCATCACTGAAACAAATTAGGCGATTGTTTTGTAGTAGGATTAGCTGTATCTAATTGTCAGTTTGTTCAATTGTATTTTTTAAAGAAATTTATTTCTACTTAGATTATATTTTATACAGATTTGTGATTAAATAATACTAGAAAATTTATTAAAATGTTTGCATTTTTTGTTGAAATGATGAAGTAACAATGTTTTTATATAAAAGCACAGAAATAAAGAAACATATTTTTAAATTGATGATTGAAAATGTATTATTTTAAATAAATATCCGCATGGATGTTACTTTAAAAGCAATAAAAATCAGAGATTTATGTTTAGGTAAAATATCGTAAGTCATCTTTTTAGATTTTTCAGGAGTGAAGAAACCGTGGATCTAGACATAGAATTGTAGTGGATCAACGTGAGGTCACAACATTTTAACACAAAGAAGTCTTTGGAAATATTTTTTGATGTTTTTCACATTTACTATAGTTAAACATTCTCTAAAGAATCAAAATTTAATTAATTTTACTATTTGTAGGAAGAACACCGTACGTTGATTAACCTTCTTTAGATTTACATATCTGACAAAGGCAGTAGATATAGGGAGGGAGTCTAAAACAAATCATACTTGCCATGGATGGATGGGGCTACAATTTGGTAGTAAGTACCTTGGAAAGATTTATCGACAGTAGGTTTTTTTTAAATGGATAAGCGGCATCATAGAGTAACAACAGGTCCAAAAAATAAAGTTTGTTCGATTTACTTCAATTTGGTGTGTAGGTCCCACTAGGGACTTAGTAACACAAATCCATAAAACATTTTTGAAAAATTATTGATTTTCGATTAAATAACTCTAAAATCCAAACGAAACATCACATCTTGATCAAAGTTTTGATTTAGAATTAGGGAGGTCATCAGAGATAGTGCATTAGAAAATTGGATGTTTCACATTTAGGCTGCTGGTCTATAAGGTCCATCATACCAGGGCAGGTCTATGAATTTTTAAAATTTAATTTAAAATAGCTTAATATTAGTATATAGGTCATACCTAGCGGTTTTGGAATGATTTCTTGCCCTAAAATTGAATTTGAGCAAAAATGATTTGTACAATGAAGTGATTCCAATGAACTATTCTTATTTTATTAGGAAATTAAAACTTTTATTTTTCCCATCTATAGTAAGGACGACCTACATAAACAATTTGTGATACAAAATGTCCATAATTTTTGTTTGAGCAATATTTTTTAGTGAAATTTTCTACAGTTACTAAGGAAAATATTATGTATCTGTTTTGAAATTTAGAAAAAATCTATCTTTTGAAACCTTTTTATCACAAAAATAAAAAAAAACAATTTTTGCTTGTCTCTCAGGTGGCACCGGCTGGACAAAATCAATATTGTCAAAAAGTTATATGTTGAACAGTGAAGAGTTTCATGGACAAATACTAAATATGAGTCAGATTTGTATGTGAAAATTTGACTTTAGAATTGATATTAAAAAAGAAGAAATAAACTTTAAAAATTTGATAATTTTGGATGAGAGTGACTTACATACTTTAATGATCCACCTCGTGCCCTTTTGTGGTTTTCTGAGAAAAACAAATATACCAAAGAGGTTCACAACAAATTTTTAGAAAAATCCATAGAATGATCGGATTATTGGTCTTGACGCTATGTTAGGAGATAGTTTTATTCTATAAATATTTTATTATTAAAAATCGGGCGTTACTTAAAATTCACCCTGTATTTTTAATTTAAATTGTAAATCATCCAAAAAGTTATAAAAAATAGTACAAAATAAGTTGTTTTACCTATTATTGTTCATAATTTAGTAATAAATTACCGTACAGTGTTTCACCTAATAAATCATAATTCATAAAAAGGATGCGACGGTATAATGATGTTAAGAATTTATGTGAAATAAATATTTGAAAATGTTGAGATATGGTGTTCATCCAAAAGTAAATGTACCTACCTATAGATTCCCAATCCAAGCCATTTATTCTCCTGATAGAATATGGGTGCACACACTCTAGCTAATATCTGTGCCAGTTGCCATGGTGTGTCGGTACTGTTGGCATAGGTAACGTGCATAGCCAAGCCGAGTGGGTGTTGGCCGCCTCGTTTGTCGTGCAGTGGATCGAACAACGACTCTTCTTCTGTATTGGACAAAAATGCTCGCAAGATCTAATTATTAAATATAATAATACAAAAAATGATAGTTATTTATTTGGTTTTTCAATTCATTGTCTGAATTATCCAAGTAAGACCTATCAAATATATTATTAATTACCTACCTAGTAATCTTAGCAAAATCATTGGAAAATTTGGTATACAACTTATCTTTCGAATAGTTGGTTTAGAGAAAATATAGTAAGTGGTAAAAGACCTTAAACTTTGTATTGAGTTCTTCATTGTTATCCCTGTTGGCATAGAAATTTATACTGCTAAAGCATTTGGGCAATAATGGATGCACTCTAAAATAGCGAATATCTTCCGTGTCTTCAGAGCAGAAATCTCCCAGAGGAGCATCATGAGCCAACATAACTTGTGAGTTTTTATTTAGGTCACCTGAAATTGCGAAAATGGGTATAACATTTAAATAATACCTACATCACTAAGTAAGTACCCAATGCATGATTTACTTAGATCGTTATTGACTAACACAAACAACAACAAAAAATAAAAAATAAAAAAAGAGAAATGTTTTTATAATTCTTGAAGTTCAAATATACTCGTACTTAATTAATCTCTATTTAAATTTTAACCAATCTCTGGCAGGAAGCCTAAAACTATCCTTTTCTATTTACAAAAAATGTACATTTTCTGACTTTCGATAAAACCTTAATTGGTCAAAATTTATAAGAAGAATAAGGTACATAATGTACTGAACACTTTTAAAATTATAATTTAAAATATAGCATGTCTTGAAGTAGTTACCTAGCAAATTTACCATAACACAAACTTAATTGGTTATGTAACTGCGTATGATTGTTATGTTGATTAATTGTACCTAACATATAACTGAAAGATTATTGGAATATTGTTACCCAACTTCAATTTTACGCCAAGGGCGTTTTTATCTCTTGGTAAGGAAATCAATGTTGGAAGCTTATAGGGAAAATTACGTATACACATGTTTAAAAAACATTTAATCAATAACTTACATATTTAATAAAATAAATAAACAAGAGCTTATATGTTTTCAAAGAAACTATTAAAAGTAAATTTATAATCTTAGATTTATCTACTTAATACACCAATCGACTTCACTTACAATCAAACAAGGGATAGTCTGATTCCTGAAATGCCACGTCATCTTCAATTTCGTATTCAATGGCTTTAACTACACTTGGAGGTTCTACAGGGTACAGAAGCAATTCTGGAAATTCAACCTAATGTAAAATGCATAACAGAAATCTGTTTAAACGACATGTAATCCACATTGCATCTTTTAACAGATTCATTTAGGTACCTGCAGTGTTTTAAGACTTGCTCGTTTTAAAACAGCTAAGGTTAATTTCTGGTTTTGACGTTTTAGCCATGGAAAGCCGACACAGATAGCCAAAGAAGAAAGTTTGGTCAGCAGCTGGTCCTCTGCTGGTGAGAATTGAATGACAATCTGTCGACCTTCCTGATGCAATGATTTTTGGATTTTCGGCTGTTCTGAATTAATTTCGTCCCAGGATTTCACTACCTTTAAAGATAAGAATGTTTCACGTTGAATATATTTTGTTTGGTGGCACAAAACATTAAAGTATTAAACTAATACCATAATAATGGACGTAAATATGATACTATGGTGTCGACTATTTATGATTTACATAAGGTTATAGTTGCTACTGAAAAGCCAATAGCAATTGAATATTAGCATGAAGAGTTTGCCAAGACCTTTATAGAGTCATCTATAATAGGAATTTTAAACATTTGTCATTGGAAAATTACAAATATGTACAATAAAATCTTTACTGAAAACAAATATCTACAAAAATAATTTAAAAAATCTGTCAAGCATTGACAGTACTAACATATAGAAAAATTAAACAAAAGAAATGTAAAATTATGGCTTAACATAGAAACAACCTTTGAAGATCAAATGAAAACGGTTTACTTCAATTGTTGGAAGTCTAGAATCCTTTGCTACTTTCACCAATTTCTGCATTAATAAAAACATTTCTGGAGACATTAGTCGCAAAGCACATCTTTTGTCCCAAGAGTTTCCCAATGGCTTGTTTGGTACACATTTGGGACAATGATTGGTGTCATTGCCACACCATGTTGTTTGTGTGGTAGCTGGAAACCGTACATTGACATTCAAGCCAGTAGGAAATTGTATAAGCCGATCGAAATCACTGCCCGACCATCGATTTATCGAACTGTCGATGTTCCCAACAATATCCTCAGCTCTCGTGCTCTTGGAATCAAGAAAAAAAATGTATACATATTAGGCAGGTATGTTCGATGGAAGAAGGTTTAAATATTAAGAATGATGATTATACATGAAGACTATTCACCCTAATATTGAATCCAAATTTAAAATACCCACTAAAAAACAAAAGTGAAAAAGGAGCCAGCTGAGAAGTTAAAAAAAGAAAGAGTTTATAGTATGTTCTACTTTAGTCTCGATGAGCGTGTCTGTTTACTGTTTTTTTCTTGTATCTCATGATGGTAAGATATGATGAAAAATGTTATAAACTAAAAAAATTCTTTGTTTTTTTTTATTTCGTAGATGGTATCTTTTTTACTTGGTTATTTTATTCTTTTCTATGCTTTAAAATTCTGTTTCAAAATTACCTATTGCATAACGATAGAGGATAATCTTTTTTAAATATTATTGGCCCAGCTCAAATGGCATAATTTAAATAAAACTAAATCTAAAAATGATAGCAATACGTTCTTGTAACTGAGATTGCCATTCATGTTACCCGAAACAAATTTCAGCATGACATCTTTAAAATGATGCATTGATTAACCAATCCGATTTTTTTGTTTGTGGTATGGTGTGATTTGTGTTGTGGTATCGTGAAAGCATAATGAATGAAACTCACTTATTTTCTGTTAAATATATATTTATATTGTTATCTTAAATTAATTTTTATTCACCAGCAAAGCCACTATGAGACCTGTTTCGACCTTTTTGGGTCTCATCAGTCGTAGGTAGGCTCGAACCTGAACCACCGTCAGCGTGTTGGGCGAGTGCCTTACCCACTGAGCTATCCAGGCTGCTGGTGAATCGAAGCTCTAAGTTATAATTTATAATTTATACCTTCTACTTGATAAATAACAACAATTTGGTTTTCGTTTCCTGTACATCTATAATTTGATTTTACCTAGATACATACATAGTTTAGGTCAAAGATTGAAAGTGCATATTAGGTAGCTTTTTATGGAGATGATTTTATTGTTCATGGAATCTTTGGTCAGGGCTTTGGATGTATTTTGCTATGCCTAAAATGTAGCTATAATCATGTATAGAATACTATTTTGTTTATTTAGATGTTTAACTTCTTTTTTTTAATGGTTTCCTTTTATTGTATGTTGTGTTGTAGAATGCAACATTGGTGGCTAAACTAATGCATAGTACACAATATTTAAGCTTTCCCAAAAGATACGGAACTCTATCAAAAGCATGAACTTGAATTGAATTGAATGATCCGTAAAATGTTTAGATGTATTTGTTTTATTGTGAAAATATTTTAATGTATTCCAATAAAATGTCAAAATTATGTTTTGTTAGAAAAATATGTTAGAATAAATTCTAATCAAATAAAAGATGGCGTAACAGTCTGTTAAAAGGGGTGAACTTAAAAATAAAGTTTTTTAAAAAAAGGTAGATATAATCAATCACCTTCTGTTATGTGTCATATTAATCGGGTTTCACCTTTATTTTTAGATTCACCCTTTTTATTTGAGTAAATTTTTTACCTTTCTGAGACGTGAAATTTTTTGACTATTGAAAAAGTGTTGAAAGTGTAAATTGTCAACTATATTTTCTATTTCATTTTAAACAGTTAAGGGTGAAAACTTTTACCCTTGTCGGGTGAATTTTTGTTGCCCTTGGAACAATTTACTTTAGATGGTTTCCTTTCTATAGAAATTTTTAACCCATTTTGACTGAAAAGGTTTACCTTCACTCTAAGGGAAGTGTTGCACTTTTGGATCAAATATTTTAGGTCATACAAGGACGAAAAATTAAAATCATTGCATAATTAATGTTTTTAAAATCTGCTTACCCTTGCAATTGACAATCTGTTTCCTTCTATTGGATTAGATTCCTATTCATTTTTTGCAAATGACTAGCTCCAAAATTATCAAAATAGGCTCATGTTGAAAAGTGTGGAGATACTGATAATTGTTACCTCAAAGAAATGAGATATTTTATTAAAACCTGCAATACCAACAAAGTATTCTTTATAAAGAATATTTTTTGGTTAAACCGATTTCTACAGCACCACTCGAAAGTTAAGGATCCATGTGGCAATCATTTGAAACAGTTATTTGGTAATGTAATGTTCATCACAATTATGTTTCAGATGATTGCCACATAAATCCCCAAATTTCGAGAGGTGCTGTAGAAATCGGTTTAACCAAAGCAGTTTGTGGTTAAAACGATTGTCTATATAAGATAGGTACACTCAATTCTGTGAAATTTTGAAAAGCAACTATTGTAAACGTGACAATGAGAATTCAAACTTTACAGAATATAGATAATTTAGACATAATGATTATTATAAATAATAGTTATAATCAATTTTATATCATCCTGAAACTGCTTTTCTTAGCCCTAAAAATAAGTAGGTACACCTAAAATTTGTGCCATGTTTTATTAGTTTCATGTCGACAGAATTTTCGAAAAGCAGTTTTAAAATTGCGTAATCGTATTTTTTGTTTTTGTTCTGACTGTCCTGCGATGCTAGGCTAAATGTATGAAAAATTAAATTTAAAAAAATTAAATTATTAATTTCGGAGGACATTTTAAATCATGTGACTATTATTTAACATGTGGTTTCCTATTTTTAAAAATATATCGACTAATCTCACTACATTTTTTACAACATAGAAATGATATGTAGTACATACGCATTTTAGAATTGGAATACATTTCAAATGTGAAGTTTTCTTCTTTCGGCTGTGATTATTGTGAATGCAAAAAGTATACTTATTGGAATGTGAATCTAACTTCATATATATTTGTACAGTACAGTACAGTGGGTATTGATGAACTACATATTACTATTAGTGCAATCAACCATAGATTTGGTAATGTTGGGATAATTTTGTTGTTAGATATAAAGTTGTATATTTATTTACTCTGTCAGTACCGCCCTAAATGGCAAATTCTTTGGTTCTCGATATCTGATTATTTATTTTTAATGTATCTATTTTATTGATTTAATATGTTGATGTTAAATGATCATCTGTAAGTAATAAATCTTGTTTATACATACTTAAATATAATAGATTTTTATTAAGTTTGCTCTCAAGTCAAAATTTTAATGCCTTATTTTAAATAATTTTATTTCTTAGGAAATCACGGTTGCTTAAATCAAAAAAAATTTTTTTTTCAGACCTTGTGTTCATTTACTTATTTTATAAATCGCTGTATCTGAATAACAATAATAACAAAAAGTATATTTTGGTGAGGTTCGTCTTCCTAATCCCAAATATACAGAAAAGATTCGACGCTGAGTCTCTCGAACATTTTTCGGATAGCCATTCTCCTCTGAAATTGTAAGGAATTATTATTTTTAAATTTGTTGATGACCACGTGGTCAATTATATGTGTACTTACTCCATAGAAATCAGGGGGTGTGCAGGAATTAAGGCAGGGGTTGGTGGTTACAAATATGAGAAAATGTCACTATTATTGGAGGTACACTAATTATTTCTATAGTTTTCACTAGTACACAAAGATTGAAGCAGTGAGAGGCACAATGAAAATACGAAGCCTTTGGGTGAAGATGTTGGATTCGAGCAGCTGCACCCTTTGATCCTTGACCTCGCATTTTACTGGGATCGATACCTAACAACTTTAGATGATCAAGCAGGAGGTTCGAAATAGTCTCCCCAGAAACACCTTCCTTGCACTCAACGAAATCAATTAGCCTTTCATCAATTGTTAGTTCCTTCATTTCTACATACCTCAAAACCAGACTCAGCTGCTTCCTGTCAGTGACTTCATCTGCCAATATGCTGTATACACCGCACAGTTTGACTTTCTTTGATCACCAAGAATATTGATCAGTTCATTTTGAACAGTGTTGTTGAATTTTTATTTGAAGTTTGCAGTTGAGATGTAAGAACTTAATCCCTCAGACATAACTCTGAAATGTAGAAACGCCAAAAGTTTCCAACATTGACGTTACCATTACAAGCTACATTAGCGGCAGCGTCACGGTGTCCACGAAATGTTAATCCTAATCGGCCTAATAACTCAACTGTCTTGATTATGCTTCGAAGGTTTTTCTATTTGAATCGATCAAGTTTGAGCGATGATGATCAATTTGACTTTTGATCGTCTGTTTTGTTTTCCACGATTTTCAGGAAATCATCAGATTTTTGTTACTGATAACAGATGACTCGGTTTACAGTCATGATATGTCAGGTAGTCTGATGCTTTATTTTAAACAGTCAATGCAGTTTCGAGCTGAGGATACCAAGACTTTTATTGCCGAACAAAGCACAATGGAGAGAGAATATATACATTGTTCAGGTTTTGGATGCGTATAATAGGGAAGAGATAATGTATCAGCGAAGAACTTTCAGTTTAGTAGTAATTTTGAGTTATCTTTAAAAATATTTTGCATGTTCGAAAAAGTTGTCCTGGCAATCTGAATTCTTCTCTTCATGTCGTTCTTGCATTTGCCATTACTTGTAAACAATTGCCCCAGGTTAATAAAGCTGTCGACCTTCTCTAGGGTGCTCGCATTTACTGAGATGTTACTAATTTCAGATGTTGTGTTTTTACCGACGATCATCAAAAAAATGTTGTTGTTACCTATTGATTATGTCTGTTTTGATTTCAGGCCTTTAAACTTAATGAAAAGAAGCATGGAGTTGAGGGTCTCTTGCCTTCTATCAACTTGACAAACGATCAGTTATTTTTCATCGCGTTTTCTCAAGTAAGTTGTTTTGAATTTTAAGAGAGAGGGGGGAGGGCACCACTAGACTATTTCTACACAAAATGTCCAAGATGATCCATCCGATTTTTTTCTTACAATCCCTGTCAATGTGCATATTACACAAAATAAAGAAATTCTTATGATTATGAGTACAAAAATATGAGAGTTAAGTATACAAGTAATATTCATAAATACTTTGCTAATAAATATTACTAAAGATAAAGGTAAATTATTTTGACGTATTATCTTGAAAATGGGTGGGAGCATCATGAACACTTTGTATATGAGAGAGGCCCTCGGGATCTTTTTTTATATATTGGAGAAAATCCCTAGGGAATGTAAGTCTGGATTCTTCCTACATCGTACCTCTACTGATGTATTTTCGAAAGAAACATGAGTTTCTACTGATATCTCTTTGTTCCTTTTAGAAGTTTCATTTTTTTTTAATTAAAATATTTACTAAATTATATTTTTGTTTACTTTTATTTACTTTCTATCCACGGAACGTAATCAAAGCCCGAATAGAGAGGTACATTACCAACTGCCTAGTCTCCCCTCTACTCGGATATTGCTCATCGACTACAGCTGAGAACAAATTGATCGGCTTAGTGCATCCAATGTTTTACTTAATAGAAATTGTTACGTCATTTTGTTTATCGATATCTCGTAGTTTAAGCAAACAAATGAGGCTTTTTATTGCTTCATAATTGTTGGTTTACTATGACAGGTCTGTTACCACCAGACTGTTGTGTTCCAGACAGCCATCTTAATGTTTTTTTATGTGGAAATTTAAAATAAATCTCACTCCCCCCACAGTTCATCTATCTTTTTTTTTGATTACACATCAAATATTTAGAAGTTGTCATGCTTCACAAATAATTTGTTGTCCTAATATTCATGTTGACTCTAATCGGATGTTTTTAGCAATTAACTTTGACTGAAATTATTTTCCTGCCTTCTTTTTTTATTGTTTTCTTAATTTATCAATCTACGCTGGTCCTGTATTTTTTAATCAGATTTGGTGTCGCAAAGCCCGAAAACAAGCGGTCATCTATGACATCAAATCTGACGCTCATACCCCGGATGAATTCAGGTAAGATTTAAAATTATTTTTTACGGAGTATTTCAAAGCCACTGTGGTTTCTGCGAATATTTTCAAAATGTTATTGTTCTCAAGTAATTTCACTTTACAGTGAGTTGTTTATCGAAGGAGTGATATTGAGAAATCTTACTAATAACAAGGGTTCATACGCTAGTTTTAAAGTATGGAAAGTGAAATTTTGAATTTAAGTCTTTAAAAAAAGTATGAAAAAACAGGACTTTTCGAATATTTTTCGGAAAAATTATTTGAATTAATTTCTCATTTTGACCAAATAAAATCAAGCTTTCTGATTGCAAAAATTTTTTAACTTTTCGGCGCTATGCACCCATATCTGGGTATTCTTGCTGTCATAATGATTACAGACACATCCAATAGGTAAAGCTTGTTTGATAAATTATATTTAAAGCACTTTATATTCTAACTTTTATATGGATTTGAATTTGTCTTTAGTATGGAAAAGTCTTTGAAAAGTATAGAACAATAAAATAGAAAAAGTGTATGAGCCCTTTATTAAAGAAAAACAATCAGCACCAATACCATATGTTGTGATCATTAATACTATGAAATATTTTTATACTCTTTGTCTCAGAGACATTGCATAGTTATGCTTCGAGAAAAAATGTTGCCGTCCTCCCAACTGGACTAATGACTTCAAAGGTCCTTTTAGGCTAATTTTGGGGACCATAATTTAGTTTAGCCTCCAACATGCAGATTCCCAAACGGCAAGCTAGACGGGGTCTTGTGTAGACGCTGAGTTTCGTGATTGAACCAATTCAATATACTACTCGTCACAGAGCGGATTGGAATCCACGACATTAGGATTGTTAGTCCAACGCGCTAATCACTGGGCTACTGCGCTTCCGAGAAAGAGCCCTTTGGTCACTGCATTGACAATAAAAACAATTTTCAGAAAAGTTTAAATAATACTTCTTTGGGTTAATCAATTTGGTTCATGACAGAAGTTTGGTAATAAATTATGGCTAAGTTTTAGCTGTTATATATAGAAATAGATGTAATAAATTGGATATACTCAACTATTAATATTTGCTATATTATGTAGATGGAATATCTGCAGAGTTTGTGTAAATTTCAAATTATTTGAATTGCCTACTTAATGCAACAATATGCTACAGATGTGGCAATTTTCGGTTTCAAAATAAACTTCCCGCCTTGGATACTGCCTCCGTTCACGCAGAGAGGGGTTTGCATGTTGGTGACATACTAGAATTAGTTTCATTAGTAGAGGGTGTGACCCTATACTTTTAGATAGAGTAATTTAGGTGTTTTAAGTTTTTTTTAAATTTTATTTTTTTAAATATCCCAATCAACAGCTGGCATTTCAAAGCATTGCTTACATTTTTCTGTTGAATTCCCTTCCATATCCATGGCATACTAAGCTGCTTGCAGACTTTTACTTTCCATCTATGTATGTATCTAAACTAAGTAAGATACTCATCACATGTACATAGAATGTATATTATCGTTATTTCGATGAGTCATCCGGCTATATTCAGCCACTACCGGCAACTATGCATACCCTAGAAGCCAACAGAAGATTAGAGATCTTTAAATAAAATAAACTATCATCTATAAAACTGCATTATAGAACCAGGTTGTATTAATCCGCTCCCTAACATGACCGTGCCATCCATGTGTGCATTTTTGTATAGCGCACAGAGGTCGGGCCTTGATGGGATTATACTTTACAAAGCATATTGTAATGAGGGATACCCAATTTAGGTACATTATCACACAGAGAGCTAGTTAGCCTTTGCTTCCTTCCACATGCTGAGGTGGGGTATTGGTCTCGAGTCTGTAGTAGAAATTAGGCTGACTTATCAATCAAATTTTTATTGCCGCAACGCATATGTTTAGGCAGAAGGATTCTCATGCCGGCATGCCTATATCAATACATAATGATGATAATAATACATAATTGATATCCGTCTTGCTCTTGAATGCACTATAAAATAATTTGCATAGCAACAGTTGGTGTACATATTAATTTTATGGAATTGCTAAAACTCAAAAATCTGATAATCTACTCAGCTGTTACATAATCCAATGTTGATAGTACATAGTTGTATCGGGCAAAATGAATGTCCTTAAAATCGACAGGACTTTTAATAGACGATGGCTAGTACTACTGAGAGTCGGTTGCTTGTATTTGTACTTTTTTAGCCTATTTGATTTACTGTGTGGTGTCGGATTGCCACCTTGCCTGTGAAAACACAAATTACTCGGGTCAATAGGCTCATTTCATTTGAATTAACCATTGAGTTTATCAGTACTTGTACAGACCACCTTTTCTGATATAACTAATAATGTTATTCACATTTTAGATCTCTTTTTTTAACAAATCTTTCAATCATGATGTGTAATTTTAAGAAACTAGAATTTGTATTTGCATTAACTTTATCCTAAAAATGAACTTTGAGCAACTTCAAATTCTACTTGAACTTTTAAATAATGATTGCTTAATTTTTGTTTACAGAGTTCGTGGCACTTTGTCTAACTCGGAGGAATTTGCGCGCGCTTTCAAATGTCCAGTCAATTCACCAATGAATCCCAAGAAGAAGTGCATTGTTTGGTGAGGATTCGGTGTGGAACGATCCAATAGTGGTGAAACTTCCGGAAATACCGACGCCGTGGTGAAATACTTTTAATTTTAAACTTCCATTTTGTGTATAATAATAGAATTAGACTGTTATCAGAATGCAGAGAGTCTGCTATTGTGTAAGAAGCAGTTCATATTTTTCACATTCTGTGAAAGTGAAAACTCTGCTATTTCTTGGAATCCATTAGTTATCAATTAAATTTTTTGTTTCATTTGTTGACAATCATTATTCATTACAGTAAAGATTCGTTTTATGTTTTAAATTTATTGGTTTACATATTTTCATAAGATATGCTGTTTATTGCATTTATAAATTCTATTTTTATATTAAAAGATTTTAAATCAATAATTTTATTGTCCGCTTTTGAGATTGCTCTTTTAAATTGATTATTTCACTTCCACCATTGCATATTGTGTTTTGCAGAAGAATGGTTTTGTATCAGTTAAAAATAGTCAAACTTAAATCATTTATTTTAATGCAGGTATATTTGCACCTTACAAATGTATTTCCCTATAAATTGTATTATACACATGCAGCTGTATGCTATAATGCTATTGAAATTATCTGTCATTGTATCGCATCACTGGGACATTGGACACTGCTCCAAATTTGGATTGTTTTGTACCTCATACGATAGAGATGTAGACAAGCTACCTCGTCATGCATGGATGGACATTGTATTTATCCAGTCCCTATCATTAGTTCAGTAAGGAAGATGTGTGTTTGATGAGTTATATTGTAGTTGCTGAAATTTTATACGTATTTTGTGATACTGTTTTAATTATTGATCGCCTCGGCCCCATTTATTTTATTTATTATCTTCCTTCATCACTTCAATTTGTAATATTCCAACGCTTGAATTATTGATTTATCTCATCTATCGATCTCATAAATAATGTGAAACTGAGACAGCTCATTGGTAAGGAGGCTCATCTCAGATATATGGCTTACTTAGTTCATGTACTCTAAAAGTACATCATCAGAATAGTATAACTAGTTTATAACTCATAACATTCAGACATAAAATTTACACCATAAAGTACTAATAAATTTTTGAAACTGAAATAGTTTATAAATTGTACTATGCTGTCTCAGATTGCACATTTAAGAGATCATAACGTATTGTAGTTGTAATTAATTAGTTGGTTCCATGTTGCGTATTTTGTTATATATGTAGGTAACTGGTTATTTTACCTATACACGATATTATAAATCATTATAAAGCAAATTTTACACGAATTTTACACAACTTTCAGCATTAATTAAATAATTGTACACAACTTTTGTATTTTATAAAGAAAGAACATATTGTACTAATATAATGTACTGGTATTATACACTAACTCGATTCCACTTTAAAAATATATGTTCTCTTCAAAGGTGAGAAGTTCTATAACTCTCTTTATTTGTTTGTATATTTCAAATTAAAAGACTCTGTAGCCCATCTCACAGAGAATTTCAGTATTAATCTCTCTGGCCCATCTGTCTTATGGCACATCAGCATAGAGTTATTTCAACTGGTCGATTATCAATGTCTTTGTCCTATATACTTATTTTGTTTCTGTTTAGGAATGTTTCCTATCTAATTTGTATTAATTAGCAAGTATAATTAAACACTAGACATTATATTTTGTTATGCATACATTTGGTAAACATACATATTAGGAGGCATCTTGATTTTTTATGTTTGGAATAAATAGATGATCGATTTATATAAATTATATACTTTTACTTAATTTTAGTGCAATAAAGTAAATTTTATTTATATTAACGATAAACTTCTATGTAATAATTTGTATAAAACTCATTTAATTTATTTGTAAAATAAATAAATTTTTATTAAAATCCTTGTTTATTTTAAATTATTTTGTTTATTAAAAAAATGTTGGTTATTACTTTGTTCTGATTGTTTTGAGAAATTTAAATGTTTGATATTTTCCAGATGTATTTTCTCTATAATTCATCCTGCTCAAAGGTCCAGATAATGTAGTGACTAAAATATCTTTGACCAAGTTATTAGGAAGTTATATCTGGTATTCCTCTATCTCCATGATCAAGATGTGAACCGGAAAATCTTTCTCAAAAGAATTCAAAATTAAAAGTAGCATCTCAAATTCTGGTTAGTAATGGACAGCAAAATATAAACGACTTCTATGGTTATATTGGTTTTAATAAAATGGCTGCTTCCTCTGCTTCCTATAAATAAAGACCCACTTAGCTAAATAATTGTTCAGTCTAAAACACGAGCATGTTATTATGAGACTTGATATTCTAACATTCGTTTATAGTGGATCGCTATTTTTTTCTAGGTAGTGTAGTTTTTAGCATAAAATTTCTGATATCCGTTGTTTAAATTACATACAATAAAATTCAGCCTTTAAATATTGTTTTACTATTGCCAACCTTACAATATTTAGTAAACACATTTTTAAATATTCAATTTTTTGTTTTTACACCCCATAGGCTAGTACCTAATGTATTCCCAGGGGTTTCTAGGTACCAATGTGTAATGTACATATAACTTAATTTAACCATATTTTGAAGGAATTCTCAAGGAAAATGCTTTGTTTCAAAATTTGGTTTGTATATTGCAGTTACTGCTACTAATCTGACTGTTGGCGCGTTCCACAATGTTTTCATAGAAGACGACCTCTATCTATGAAGACATCTGGCCTTCGTCTTCCCGCCATTTATTCTGTGGCACCCAGCACTCCCAGTTTAGTTTTTCGTCCCAGGGACCTCTCCGGACTGACTACTGTCCCCACTTAAAATACTGTTCCCCTTCTATCCTTTCTATTCTTCATTCTATCAAATTTCTAAAAATGTCTTGTCTGCATAATATGAAGACGGTATACCTACACAGGCAGTATAGTATTGTTGGTGTGTGTTTAATCAATAGTAGCACAGTATAGTTGAAGTTGCCGTCTGCCTGTATTTATCCTAGTTTTCGGCCATTGAATGCTATAAAATTTAGTCTCCCCTTTTCTGGCCAAAAATCTATGGCACGGCAGTGAATGAATTAGTGCTGGTTTGTATATTCTGCTCCTCAAACCTCTCACTCACACTACTTTCTACTGTAGGTGTATGGATAGAACAACTATACGACGGTGGTGCTTCATTTATGAGAAGACTACAACAATTTGTGTCAATGAGCCTGCCAGAATGAGAATGAATGAATTTAATGTATTGAATGAATGAACGTAGTAGATAAAACCATAGAGTAAGATAAAACTATGTATATCGTGCTACAACCATAGACCATAGTCTATGGCTACAACACTCTACCTCTCTCTCTCTCTTGTTTTTTTTCTTACAACCTTTTGCAAGTTACCAGTGTGTATAACGATAGTAGCAGCTTATACAATGTTGATAGTGGTTGGTTAACCCCTCTCTCTCCACTACTCTATCTAGGCTTCTACTAGGCTATTCCCAGGTTCTTCTGCAGACGAAACGTCTTCTTACAAGCTTTGCCTTCTCCTCAAAAATCGACCGCTACAAAGGTTGCTGGTACGTGTAGTCTGTCAAAGTTTATGGAGTTGAACTACTGAACTTTCTGTGCCAATTCCAGTTTTCATATTCTCAGTACTTATTCTATACTTTGTGCCTATTGTGTGAGATTCGAAAATTTTTCAATTTTGGATTTGCATCAATATATAAATTTAAAGTGATTATTTATTCTTTATACTGTGTTACTTATTGGCAAATTTTCACATTCTTGGATATTTTAACGCCTTGCAATGACGACCATCGGCATGATACAGCAAGTGAAGGTGAGCTCTATTTATCGATCGTGGCACTTTACTTACATAAACATGGTGTGATTATCAATAAATTATTACCCTCTGAGAGTCGTATAGTGTCTTCATCTCACTAAAAAAATAAATATTATAGGTCATAGACACGTTCAAGACTGCGGTGTGTCCAGTTTTTAGTTAAAAATAATAGAGACCGTCTTAGGTTAGGTAATTGTCTATCAAATTACAAGTTTGAAAATCTAATAACTCACAGAGATTAGTTTATTATCGTCTCAACTATATTTTTCTATAAAGATTTGAATAATATATTTGTGCCTATTCACACAGGTTGACAGTGAGCTGTGAGATTTTCGATCTTTGTTGTCTGGTGTTACTTTTCATGTTATTGATTTTTCTGTTTGTGTCGATGGTATCTACCACCGCCACCACCAGTACTGCTGAGGGAATCACTTCTCTAGCAGACTGGTCGGAAGCTATACCTGGTGGTGTATTAATAATACCAGTCAGTACCCAATATTGTTCAACCTGCTACCAAATGCAACATTAAATAAATTATTATGTTCTTTTGTACATATTGTGTATTTATTTACATGTCAGGTGTCTAACCAAATATCGCTTGCATTAGCACCAAATTCGATACCTACCTGAAAACACCATCATTATCAGTTTGCGTTGACCCTTAATCGTTTAATATTTACACTAATATTTGTTGGGTACTTTTAATTTATCTGCACCTGTGCTATTAGAATAGAAATAATCTCTAGTAAGATTTCAGTTTTAATTTCAATACTTATTTATTTATCAGTTCTCTTTTGAAAGTTTATAATTGCTGCTTATCTTTCAGCCTTATATTCCCAACGGTCAGGGTTGCTCAGATCTGGCTTCTGATCGTGAGAATTCCACCCCATTCACGTCACATTATTCGGAGTTCACTCGATTGCTGGACGATCGTTCTATCCAGCAGTCCCAACAACCTCAACAGCACCAGCAAACTGTTCATTTAGACTACGCCTCACAGTCGCCTTATCCCTCCACGTATTCTCACCAGTTCCAGCACCCACCACCGCCCTTGTCTGTGGCAGCGAACACTTATCTCCCGCAGGGCGGTATGTCTCTGTCTCAGCAGCAACCACAGGCCAGACCAATCATGGTGCAGAACTCGCCCCAGCCTCCTCGGCTACCGCTGGCCTCTCCTAACTCACAGCCGGTCAAATACCATCCACATCCGTCTCCCAGTCATCAGATGCACGCCTCACCGCATCCCTCACCAGCTCCCAAACATCACCAGACGCCTACCTCCACACTGCACCACCCTTCACAGTCCGCTCCTCAGGCCTCACCCAACCTTCACCACAGTCACATGACCTCACCACAACACGTCCAATACGCAGCCTCCCCACAACAGCTCCAATATGCCGCCTCACCTCAGCAACCCCAACAGCAGTCCCCTCAGCAAGTGCGAATATCAATGCAACATGCCTCTCCAGTACCGGCTAGCATGCCTCAACTCACACCTGCAACTCTTATTCAAACGTTCCCTTCCACGGGCACCCCTCCCTATCATCCTGCAACCAATCACTACTCTCCACACACGCCAGGCCAACAAGCGTCCTACCCAACAGATTCCATTCAAGTGAGCAATGCCTCTGAGCAGCAACAGGTCCAAATGTCGGGCCTCACCAATGCTACCATAGGCCCCATGGCACGTCATTTGCAAACTGGCACCCTGTCTGCCGGCGGTGGTGGTACAAACACCGAATCTTCCTATTCGTCTGATGGCGAGGGCAGTACGGGCACATCAAAACGTCGACGACCCGCTCCTACGTTGGCAACAGGAAGACGAAATCTTAAGTAAGAAAAGGTTTGTTTAAATATTATGGTAATTTGATAAATTCAGTGTAACTTCTTTTACATCATGTACTAAGAGAAGGTTATGAAGTGTTTTATCTATTTATGTTTAATGTCATCATTTTCTTATAACTAGGTTACAATGTAATTGTTTGTGGAGTTGTGGAGGTATGAACATTTAAAAATTTGGCTTTATGGCCACTTTACTGTATCAGTTACTAAGTGGTTAAAATTAATGTGAAGTTACGAAAAGACTTAAACAAAGAACTGTTTTCCGTTTCTATATATAAAAAAATGATGTCCAAAAAACGATAAAAATCACAAAAAATAATTGTTACAAATTACTTATTGAAAAATTAATCTCGAAACGAGGAACGCATTTTTTAGGATCGCCATATGCACTCTAAAAAGAGCCTATCTTATTATGTGACCTTTATATTTTATACCATACCTGCAATTTCTTGAAGGGAATTCTGAAAACATGGGTGTTCTAGGAACTGGGTCAATTAATTCTTGGGGGTGAATTCTATTTAGTGTCATACATACTTTTAATGGCATCCTGTTTTGATATTAGTAGTATTGACCATTTCATATCCATTATCTGAGCTATGTGTGGTAGAAGTATTATGAAGACGCCTACAAATACCACAATCCTTGTTATCATTTGACCAAAGTCAGTGGCTTATAGATGTAAATATTGCTATATCAATAGCCCGGAAGTGCTATTATGTATAAATTGGGGTCTTTTTTAGGCTGAAAAAGTAAAATTTTGGAAGCTCATAGCTTAAAAACTACTCACGCAATTTTAACTAGGTAGGTTTGTTTTAAAATATAGGGCAGTAGTACAACATATTTAGTCAAAATCATTCTATTGTAGGAAGCCCTTCATAGGCCGGCAGTACCATATACACACGTTTTCAGATAGTTCTTTTTTTCTTCAGACACAAATCCTGTGTTTAAATTTCTAGACACTAAGGTGTAAGAAGTGTTGTGCCATCAAATAGATCGATAATTCAGGTTATATTACTCATTAATGTTAGTTTCCTTATACAAAGATGTGGTAGGAACCATGTTCTTGTTAGCTTATCTCATCTGGCAAGCAAAACAAAGTCCTGTTTAGTAAGAAGATGAATATGCAATACAAAGTGTTTGTAAGTAATTATTGAACTATATATTTTTATTTAGGCATATTTTAGTAGCAATCAATGCTGAGTAGTTTGTTTATTAGCCAGCCCGAAAATCAAGATTGAAATATGTTTATAATTCAAAATATATTATTATAGCTAGGAAAGGCCATTAATGACAACGTATTACCATGTATTCAAAACTTAATTTTATAAGATATTGCCACTATATTATAAGGTAATTCATAAATTATAAAATTCCTAATATAAAACAAGAAAACAGAGGACATTTTTTAAAGGAAATATATCTATTGTTGGGTAATGAATGATCAAGGTTTGTATCAAGCAAATTAGTTTTTTGAAATGGTAAAAGTAAACCAATGCATACATAAAAGGTGACTTTTTCATGCTGTGTTGTTTAGAGTGAAATGAAATTATATTCTATAATTAGAGGTAAAATCTGAGGGGAATATACAAAACTTTATAAACAGCTACGTGTAGCTATTTTGTTACCTTCACTTTTTATGTATGCATTGGTTTACTTTTACTATTTCAAAAAAATAATTTGATTCATACAAACCTTGTTTCTTACTTTTTTGCGCTTTGATCATTCATTACCCATCAATTCATACATTTCCTTTAAAACGGTTTTCTTTCTTCTATTTTCTTGTATGTCTATGTTGTGTTATGTTCTCTTGAAGTAGCTTTAGTTTGCATAGAACGTCCTTGGATGTTCAACACCTACTAAATTGTGATTCTAAGAGTGCGGGTGTAGTTGGTACCCACTGAAATTAACATTTATTTGTGTGTATTGTTATGCAGTTTTTAGACGACCTTAGGCCGTTACCATTTAGTAAGATAAGAGAGTCAATTTATGTCTTTCTTTGTTCAATATGGTACCCAGCTATGTATCTATGGCAGTGGTCAGTTTTGCACCAAACTGCATTGAAAGCATGAAACACCAGTGTGTTAAGAGGTGGTGACAGAACGAGTTTTAATGTTTAACTCCTGTTCAAACACATACAGACTAGAATGATTGTAAATATTGTACTGCGCCTATTTGGTTCTTTCAATTCAAAGATAAATCAAATAAATCGTTCAAAAATTCATTTGGTTTTAATCATTTTGTATCTTGTTCAAATATTTTACAGACTATAAATCAGTTTATTTGCAAACTTGTTCCCGGTTGTACATGCATATGTAGATAAAATTTTGCGGAATCGGTGTCTATTTATGAAACATTCCATTTAAAATCTTATGATTTAGACTCATTGGAATATAGTTCCGAAAAATATTATGCATATAAAACTGATAATAGGTTATTGTTATATCTAAAATTAGCTTGTACTAAAAACAAATTTGTGTATTTGAAGTTGGTACCTACTTATTTAATTATTTCTACAACTAAAATCGAAACGGAAATTATCGTTTTCAAAAGTTATTAAACCAAAAACATAGCCTTTACTGTCCCTTTCTTCTAACTTATAGGTTGAAATTGAAAAATAAACATAGGAATCTTTTGCTAGACATTTTGGAAAGGTACTTGATGAAAAGTTTCTTATACTGTATTTTTAACATTCAAAAATAAAATGTGAATTTCATGAATTGATCTGTCATTTGTAAGGTTCTTTGTTCAAATAAGCAAAAAGAGAACTGAATTAATAATATTGCTGAAGAATGGAATACTGTGTTTACTAGCGGAAACTAAGTGGCAGAACATGAAATTGTGTCGACTAGACCATTCTATATTGAAGTAGTACGTCCCCCCTCTACTACATGCATATAGCGCACAGACTTAAATTGTTGTTCTTTCTGAATAAAAATGTGGTTTATTTATACCTCATCACACGCCGTCTCACATAGTGAGTCACATGATTTCGCCTGCAAAAAGAAAAAAAGAAGATTAGATAAATTATTGATTATTGCGCTGCCTAGGTTGCAGTACTATCTTGATAGATGAGTCACCACGTGGCACGAGTAGAATTCTATTATGTAGGCGCTCGGCTTGCACGTGAGCTGAGTGGCATAACAACCAAAATGAAGCTACAGTTTCCAAGAGTGCATTCTGGAG
>JAUYWI010053423.1:0-17546 GCA_034780595.1 Parotoplana pacifica
TAGTAATTCTCTTTTTCTTATAAATGCCGTTTTGGCCATTGCAATCCTTGCGCGGATTTCGTTACTGCACCTTCCACCCGATGTTATAATTGCTCCAAGGTATTTGAAGGTTTTGACTTGTTCAACTTGTTGATAATAGTGGTCAGTATTCTACAAATGTGCAGTTATTATTTATCTCACCAAATATTGATCACGCAATGTAGATTTCATTGTATATTGAAGGATACCGTTGCCGTTTTAGGTTTATATTGAGTAGAGAATTTATTCAAATTGCGAAAAATTGTTATGGTACGTTCAATAACTGTCACAGTCTCCAGCCATCGGTGCCCACAATATTTCTTTGGAAAGGTAGATGAACCTAATCAAAAAACAAATTACAATATATGGACCTATGTGGGTCAAATTAAGCATATTGTACAAACAAACAAACAAACAAACAAACAAACAAACAAACAAACAAACAAACAAAACTTAATGTATTCTAATGTGATTTCAAAAACTGATGTCGACGAGCTGGCGAGTCTTTGAAAATTCTGTAGATAGAACGCGGAAATGAAACCATTCCCCATTCAAACACTGAATGGTCTGTTTTAAATGCACCATGCAAAACGTGGATGCCACAACTGCCCATTTCTAGAATTTCTGGGCTACCTTCTTCAACCTAAAAGCAGTATTTTGAAATTAAAAGCAAAGAATATAAAATTAAAAATGGTTACAATATAAAAGTTAAAATGTTATTTACCGCCAATGAAGTCTTTAAGTTTTCAACAAACTTCCAGTTGGTGTTTGGGCCATCCATTCCCACCTGAAGGAGTTTAGTTATGCTGAGAAGTTCCAAACCTTTAGTGAAGTTTGAAGGGATGTCTGAAGCACATGCATGGTCAAGAAACATTGACGTCAAGTAGCATGATTGAACCTAAAAAATGAACCCATATGTGCAATAAATTAATTCAAATCAAGAATTACAAGACTAAGACGTTTATCAAAATTAAAGCAAGCGTGATATATGTCATTGCCTGATTAACCTCAACATTCCAGAATTTGACCCAACTTATCTTGCATACATTGTTGGCAGCTGTTATACACCCCTGGACAATATAAACTACACACCTAAAAAAATTTAGTATATATTTAAGATGTGGTTTATATTTAATACAAGATAGAGTTATGCTATGTCATTTAGATGTTGTTATACGATTTTCATTACATTACCATTACAGAACACTAAGTGATCCTTGAACATGTAAATAAATTAATACAATTGCTTAAAACCACTAAAATGACTTTCTCTTTAAAAAGTTTTAAAAAGTCTAAATTTACTGGGTGTGTAGTTTATATTGTCCAGGGGTGTATATTCTTAAATGTACTCTTGACTTAGTAACTGTTGCTATAGATGCTAAACAAATGTATAAATTAATCATAACAGCAAATTTCAATTTAACCAAACATTTTTCATAAGTTATAACAATTTAAATTATTTTTTTTATCTTTTATTGTTGCATTTTACAGATATTTACTCATAATATTAATATAATTTTACCATAATGGAAACAATGAAAATACTACAGAGATAATAATGTAACTCTCTGTACTGTTGAATACAAAGGCCAAAGATTTTGATTAGAATACACAAATCAATAGATGTTGCACTTCACAATATTCGATGTGCAATATCTAATTGAGGTGCCAGATAGAATTAGGAATATTTTAATAACCATTTGATATGAAATTTTACTTTTTGTCTATACAGTGAAAAACAGAAAGCCCGCGAAGAGGTAAAAGAATTGGTAAGGCAGGACTTGATTAAAAGAAAAGATCGCGAAAAGGAAGTGTTTGAAAGAGCCGTGAAAGAGGGTGAAGAAAAATTTATTGCTAAAGTAAGCCTTCGTTTATTAAGTAATTCCTTCCGTAGTGGCACCTAAAAAATCACCAGTTGGTCACAGAAGATGTTACCCATTCTCCTAGAAAGTCGAACTTTCCGTGTATCGATTGTACTAAATTTTGAACATAGCTATATACTTTGAAAAGATTCATCAACATTTAAAAACCGATCAGGGGCTAGAGGCCGATTACATCATAAAGGCCAATTAAAGTTCAAGTTTGTCCGATTTGCTTCAGATTTTAATACTCTTAGTGTGTTAAAAGAGTCTGAAAGAAGCTTGTCCTGAGCAGTAATTTTATTGGATTGATCAAGCAGAGAGGTCTTTATTTGCCAGGTGTCATTGTTGGTTTTCGAGGGAGAAGACTTGTTCTTGATGTTGACTAAAGGGGTTCTGAAAAGGTCACGAGTAGCTTCCAGTCGCAGTTTTTCGGCTTCATGATGCCAGCTGCTTTTCCTTTTACGTTTGTGTTTAGCGACCAACTTGAGTGCATGCCAAAGAGGGTTGTCTGCTGGGAGGCGGAGCGCCTTTTCATAAGAAAGAAAACTGTTGCGTTGAATCGTAATGTGGTATGGTTGAACTTGTGCTTCGAGTCTCAGTGCTACCACTGGAGTTGTTCTAACTTGCCCCGTAATGATACGTAAAGCGTAGTTTTGAATTCGATTTAAAGCAATCACATTGCTTTTTGCGAGCCACGGTTACCAGGCCGCTCCGCTGTAGTCCTGTGTGCTTTAGGTTTGTCAGGGGATCCTTCAAACAACCATAAATACTATAGAAATTATATGAAATGAATAAAGTCAATGTTTTTGTAATGAAAATATTGAATTAAAAATAGATGTCGGTACAAATACTTGTTTACGGTAACACCTGATACCTCGAAGGACCCCTGGATACGCTCCTAATCAATGTACTAAATTTTGAGATACCTTATTTCATGAAATGTGAGAAACACTAATCCATGGTATGTTTATAAAATGGATTTTTACTGAAATAATTTTATTACGATTTAATACTCAAAATGAATGGTTTATAATAACTGGTGTCATGCTCATAGAAGCAGGAATCGAACCAATGACAGTGAGAAAAACAACCTATAATATCCCATGATTTTATAAACAGTATCTCCGCATTGATAGACTCAAATATGTATATGTTCCTTTAGCAAAATTAGACTATTTCCCGTAAAGAAGAACTACACTCAGGTGAAGGCATCTGAAATTTTTTATAGATGTTTAGCATATAATTTGACATATTTCTTCCGGCTGTAAAATGTCAATTTATAAGTACATACTTTTATGGCAAAAATAAATTGTTTTTAAACACAGTAATCATTTTTTTAAAGATTTGATTTTGTTCTAAAAAGTGAATTTGGCTGATTTTGGCCCAACTGTAAAAATATGTACATTAAACCTCCACAAGAGAATTTAATACACTAATGCCAAATTTTATTCCAATTAAAAACTTTTTGAGCGAGTCTTCCTTTACAAGTTTTGAACAGATAGTTGGCTTTTGAAACTCAACTGCAACTTGGCTAATTGAGTACAAACTGTCTTATACTACTACTATTGCAGCTATTCCAAACCTGTCAATGCAAAAGTTCAATAGAAGGCCAGCACGAATATTTCATGTTTTATGATTCTTTGAGCGGTTTACAATTTTCTTCATGGGGTGTTACCCGCCCCCATGACCACAAGACATAAATTGCTTATTAGTACGAATGATGCCTATATGTGTTTCGTAATAACAAGCTATGTTATGTTTACAAAATATATTAAATTTTTTTATAATTTGTATTAAGAAGAGATTGACCAAATTTTATACAGCGAATTTTCTATGTTTTTATTTCACTAAAAGCGGTTGATATTTTTTTCTCCTATAGGAAGAAGCAAAACGTCTGCATAATGAAAAGACTCAGAAGAAAATTACCGAACACTTGTTGATGACAATTGAAAAAAATAAGGAAGGAGCCGAACAGATGCATAGAGACAACATGGCGCTTCATGCCAAGAAGCTAGAAAGTCTTCGGATATTCAACGAGGAAGAAGACGCAAGAAAAGCAAGGAGAAGAAAGGATGCAATCGTTGTGACTAAATACTGGGATGAACAAAGAGTAATTTAAATTCTCTTAAATTTCTTTACACCACAAAAAAATAATTTTACAAATATAAATTGAGATTTTTTTCGGTTGATATCAATGGTGGGAATTTTATGATCGATAGTAGATAGTGTCATTCCAAAAAATGAAGTTTGTCTGATTGACTTCAAATTTAAAAATAATAAGGCGTATATGTTAAGAGAGGAAAATCATACAATGAGAATCGATATGACATAAATAAAACGTAGGCATGCAATACAAAGTGAGTTGTTGATAAAGAACTGACATAAAAAACAGGTGAGTACCAAAAATAAAGTAAAGAGAAAATAAATGAATGTTATTAATAAAGTAAATAAAAATATAAGTCGTTGGAAAAAGGATTTTAATCTGCGATTAGTACGAGAATAAGGTTGCAGGAAACGGTTTGTTATTTGAGATGTACCTATTAGTGCCGCGTGAGAAAAGTAAGTGATCAGGATGTGAGCATTGGTAAAAAAGTTTAATAGCTGCTTTGCGACGTCTAATAACTAGTGGAGTAAAAGGGTCACAAAAAATGCATCTTGGTCCGCAAATTATAAAATGAGCCCGACTTTGAATGCCTTCTAAAGAGATATTGTTTATGTTAGAAAGGCCAATAATGAAGGGGAGCAGTATTCCAGGGTAGACAGCAAAATACCCTTATAAATGGTGATGAGTTGTTCTTTGTTGAGAAGAGGACGAATTGTGCGAATAGCGAAGAGACGTCTGGAAGCCAAAGAACAGATGTTAGAAATATGACTGTCCCATTTAAGATCAGAAGAGAACGTGACACCTAATAGCTTCAACTTATCGACTGCACAAATACCGGGAATCACAGGTAGAGGGAAAGAGATGTTGCTAGATTTACAGAAAAGAGATTTACATTTACGAAGACTGAGAGATAAACCAATACTATGGGACCATTGAGTCATATTCATTTGTTCGTCAAGTAAGTTGTTGTTGTCCAGATTCATCAGGGGGACAAGTAAGGTGCAGTCATCGATAAATTTAATGAAGATGTGAAAGAATATTGGATTGAGGTTTGAATAATAGTATCATGGCCAAGTTGATCGAAAGCTTTTGTAAAATCATAAGTAACCACAGACTCCTAGATTAGAAGGTGCATCAAGATTCGATGTAATAGAGTCCACTAGGTCTTAACAATACAAATCCAGAATACATTTTTGAAAAATATTGATTATCGATTTTTGGCTATAATCACTAAATTGACTCTAAAATTCTAACGAAACATCCGGTGTTGGTTGAAATCTGAGATTTATAATTTATAAGCTATTTCAAATAATGTATTAAATTTAAGATGGCTCATTTTCATATTTCCTGAGATATGAGGGCCAGCAGTTCAGGGCAGGTCCGCAAAATAATTTTTTTAAATAAAATGTTTTTAAAGGTAAGTTAATCATCCAAACTGGTTTATAACATACATAGATATTGTATTTTACATATATTAAAAGTAATATACAATATCTATGGTTTATAATAGCTTATAATTACTTTCTAAATTATTTTAATGGTTTTTGATTGAATTCAGCCACTAAAATAGAATTTTAAAAAAATCCATTTTTTGATGCAGTTCAGGCCTCGGCTCACACTCAGTGGACCTCAATTCCAGACTTTAGGTAACGTTAAAATGTTTTCACTTGGCACACCTATAAAGTATGTGATAGAAGTATATAGCCAAAATTGGAAGATATTCCAATGAATTATTTTCAATTTATGAGTAAATCAAATTTCTAATTTTACCTATTTAAATGGCCAAATTTGGGTACAAAAAAGTTTTTAGGGTGTTTTTTTAATGTGTTTAAAATATGTAGTTTAGCACATTTTTCTAGGCTTTTAAAAAATCAATTCATTATTTTTTTAAAGGCAAAAATTTAAAAATCAATAATGTTTGACTTAGGTGTCACCCTCTCTACAAAAATCAGTATTTTCAAATCTCGGATATGGTACAATGAAGTGTTTAGAATACAGGGTGCCGTAAAGCTAACCGAACCCAACAGTAAGTTATTAAGTAGTTAACACCAAAAAACAGAATAGGACCTCCAACCCAGTCCGGCGTTCCAAAAAATAGATTTGAGTGTCTTATAAAATGCACTGTATGCACATAAGCCCAAGACAACTGTAGATTTGAAGCGCTGTATCGAACAGGAATGGAAGAACATTATTACGCCTGATACCCGCAAGAAGGCCTGCAGAAGCGTTGTTCAACGATTCAAAGACTGTGCACTTGCAGAAGGTCACCAATTTGAAAACTTATATTAGTACTAGTTAGTACAGTGTACTTTTAGTATACATAGAGTTAGATGTTTTAGTATTTGCAGTGTTTTGTTTTTAATGTTAACTATTAACAAAATCGATAATAAAATAACATTTTATCGGGTTCGCTTACTGTTGCCACAATCTATCTGCCAAATATTAATCGTTTCATCAATATTTGATTTCAGAATCGATTTTTTTGTAAAATGTACATTTTGGCCCAATTGTGATTTATCAGAGGGTCGTCAGGTGTTGGGACCTTGGGGTGGGGTCAGAGGTCAAAACATTTACATTAAAAAATCGCGAGAGTTTCGTAGACTGATACCAAATTTCATTCCAATTTGTTAAAGCATATTGAGCAGTTTCCGAGTTTCGTTAGGTGGGTATTACCCCCCCCCCCGTGACCACGATAGGTTAATCGTTTTGTTTTTTTGATAACTAGACCTTACCTACAAGCCAGTGATCGAAAATAAGAACTATATTTCAATATTATCTATTATTTTCAGAAGTTGAGTGACGAGAAAAAAATGGCTATGGAAAAACCTCACGCAGAACAAGTTAGCGAAGTAGAAAATGCAAAGAACATTGAAAAAGAAATCTTCGATACGTACACGAAACAGGTAATTTGTAAATATTTTTTATTAGATTTAACCTTTAATTCTTGTCAACAATAATGAAATCATTCTTGAAATCAAACATTGTGAAGAATTAACTGTGTGCAACAACTAGTTACTTTATATGATATCATCCTTTTATTTCAGATAATGGATTATTGCCGAAAAGAAGGAAGAAATATGTACCCCATGGAAGAAAGTATTCGGAAACAATAATGAAGCAATGAGAGAATGTGCAGTTTTTTTTCGTTTTGCACCTACATATATGTACAGAGACTTTTGTATAATCTAGTCTGTCTTACATGCACTGAACTAAATAGTAATTCGTAATACTATACACTATTAACTAATAAGTAGTCCTCGTATTTAAACAAAACTTACTTTTTTTTAGATTTAAGAGCATAATTTTCTGTTATTAAAAACAATATTAACCCAATGGAAGTGTAATGTTATAATTCTTTATGTTTACTGTGTATGTATATATTATTATCTACTTTTATGTCGATCACTACATTTTATAATGTGATTTTATTTAGTCTGCGAAAACCTTGAGTAATCCTCCTATCTTACTATTGAATGATCTAGTGTCAACAATACAAGAGTGTCTTATTATGACATTTATGTATATCTAAAATGTTGCCATGGGTTTCCAATCTATGGATGGGTTTTAACTGAATTACGAGGAGATGTTTCTTTCTACTTTAAGTTAGAGCCAGAGTTCGTTTTGTAATGATGGAATTGAATCTCGATAGATTTCTTGATCTTATTATTTTCATTAAAATACAAAATCTAGAATTTTTATTTTTGCTGCGGCTTGTGCCACAAGTTAGTCCGTTTGATCAACTCCTGTTGTTAATTAGAGCACACTAAAATCCAACTCGATGCCCTCCTAATCAGCTAGTTGTCACAAAGCGGGTAAAGGTGTTATCTCCTTAGAAAATCGAAATTCCTGCTATCGATTTAGATTAAATTTAATAAGTTCCTAAACAATTATTCATTGACAAATTTTTGTTTTAAAAAAATGAATGTTGAATTTTGTTTTATATTATTTTATGATTCATAGGATAAGGGCTAATTGTTTAGATAAGGTACACAAAAGTGGATTTTTAAATATTTTAATGGCAATTTAATTACCTAAAATGACTTATTATAGGAATTTTAGATGGCCAAATGTAATGCATATAAATATTTTTTTTACTTTTTCACAAGTGTTAGCATGTTTTTTGGCTATTTTCTTATTACAAACATAATAATTTCCAATACATTTCGGCTCTCAGATGGCACCTTATGGAGAAAAACAATATTTTAAAAAGGTCGGAACATAAATAAAACAATGAACTGTTTAATGGTATGCTATCTAACAAATATCAACATCCTAGTTTTGAAATTTTGCAAAGTCCATTTTGTCCAAACTTCAATTTATCAGATTGCTGTCACGTGATTGCTAAGTTCATTAGATTAAAAATATCGCATGAGAAATGTAGCATACTATATTATAAAATTTCTTTCCAATTCAATTTGATGAGTTTACGATTTTCCAGATGTCATCTTATTTTATTCGTACTTTCTACTTTTGGTAACCCCTTACAATATAAAATTTAATTTATTCCTTATTAGTTGGTCTACACAGAACTATACTATGTACATTTAAATGTTTATTATTCTGTTGCAACTATTTTTGTGAAATAAATATTTTCAGATAGCATACATATACTGGGTATACACAAATATTATAAAAAGACATTTTCAATTTAAATTGAAACTGTATTCTTCAGTTAGATTAACAATTATTTACATGTTAATGAAAATATAGAAATTATTTGATTTTTAAAAGTTTCATTTTATGAGTCGGTAGGTCTTTCATTTTATTTATATCTAGTACACTAACTACATATTATATTTTTTACTAAGGTTATATAATTACCTACTAATGTTTGAAGCCTATTAACTGTAATATGTATTTTATATACTATAAATATACCTAACAATAAAGATTTTATAATAGGCATTGTTTTCTTTTAAAACTGAAAGTTCTGCTCGAGGGAACCATGATACCTATACCTAATAATTATCAGGTATTCTGTGATTTTGCTAGTTTTAAATATTCATTATAGAGAAATATAATTCAAAATTGTAGAACATCTAGATTTTTATTAATGTTAGTTCGTAGAACAGACATCCATTTGAAAAATATCAATAAGAAGAGGTCAGTATGAAGTGTATGATGCTGTTTGGATATCCATGCTTTTTTGATCCATGCTATTTTTGATCAAGCCTGTTAATTGAAGCATCGAGTAGTTTAATAAAAAAAAGGTGAGATCACAAATAAGTTAAAGCACTGATATCAATACAGTACCGTATTTCTAGCATAGGTACCTATGTTGAATCTCGAACTTTTATTAAAATCAAGAAAAGAGACTCGTAATTACACGTCTTTATTTCGTACTTGCCGTAAGAGTAGTTAAATGACTTTAATAGTCAGCCCTGGTGAAAATGGTGTATAAGTTTTTGAATATAATTACTTATTCACTGCGTATAAGTTACTTAAGGCTCATATATAAGAGACAGCTGCATATTCAATATGTGTCATATAGATAAATGGCGTATAAGTAACATATAAGTAATTTTCACCAGGGAGGGTATAATAAATAGCTTACAATGTATTTAAACAAATGAATGCATCTCAGCAGTAGAACTCGATTACTTATAAGTATTTTTATTCTTGAATTAAGAAATGAAAGTGGCAAGCGTTACAAAAGTAGGTACTACTTTAAAGCAATTAGTTGCAATGATACAGTATTATTATATAATTGACACTTTTCTAGAGGCTGCTCAGTTTTTAGAGATTCAAAATGTCAAAATTCTAGGAAGAGGCTTCATTTAGCTAAGAAGTTAAGCAGAGAAGAAGGAGGTGACCGATTGAGAAAGAGGGCAGATGTTATTGATAAAGCATGAGGATGTTTTGTAGGAGAAGGGTCTACTGGGTGCCAAGTCACTAAAACAATTTGAAACGTTATTTGTATTTGGAAAAAATTGCCTTGTAGAGTAGAGACGAGTACAGGAGGTAACAAATGAGAAATACAACCAAGGAATTCGATCAAATATCAAAAAGACATTATTTGCAGTACACAGAAGACATTTCAAAAACCACTAAAGATGGTTTACGTGATTCAAGGGAGGAAACCAAGAATTCAAGAATCTATATTCCAGTAACTAGCAAAATCCGATGCGTTGTTGCTTTTAAATGATATTTATATTGCATATATTGCACACTGACCTGCGGATATTGATGCAAATCCATCATCTAGTAATATTTCCGATTTTGATCTGAAATCTGATTTTTTAACAATTGAAAATTTATTTTTCTAAAATTGCCCAAACCGGCCAAAAATATGTAGTATAAAAATGGAGGGTTGACCTCGTATTTGTTTTCTATTGGAAAATGATAATTCAGATTGTTGTGTCAACTAACTAACTAACTAAGTGCAATTGTATTAAACCATTTCTCTCACTTTTATTTTACTATCTATGCAGTTATAGATTTTAGTATGTTTGTTTCATACTAGGTTTACTAATACATAAATTCTCACTCAAGTAAGGAAAGTGGCCCCTCTTAATAGAAAAGAGGTCCCTTTAGTCGAATAGAGCCTTCCTTATTAGTGACCCCTGAAACAAAGTCCCTTAGAAAATAATCTTTGTTTCCGGGTGGAGGACGGACCGGGTAATATGTATCTAAAAATGAAAATATCTATCTTGAGAAAAACTTTGAAACAACATTAACTTTTTACAAATAGAAAAGTACAAAATATAAGGTATTTTACAACCGATCAACTGAAATTTGGTAGACCTTGTTTTTTCGTAAAGCGAAGAGTCTATGAAGTCATCAGAAACTGCAATCAGACAGAAATATATGTATAGGCTTGTTCTGAAAGTTATTCTCGATATTTTTATGAAAAAAGATTATAGTTTTATATAAAAAAGTTTTATTTATAAACAATTAAATAAAATTGTTTATCATTGCAGTCTTTTCACTTTATTATCATATTATCGATCTTTCATTTTATTAAAATAATTACCTTCAGCTGCGATACATTTCTGCCAACGATTCGGTAAGTAAAGTATGCCATCGTAAAAAAAACCGGTGGCATGTGATCGATCTATGCATTAATAGCTTCATTCGCTTCTTCTTTGTTTGCAAAATTGCGCCCTTTCAAGCCTGCCTTTAGTGGCCTAAATAAGCAGTAGTCGCTAGGAGCTAAATCTGGCGAATATGGAGGATGAGGTAAAAGCATGAAACCAAGTTCAGAAAACTTTGATTGTGTTTCTTGAGAAGTGTAAGGACGGGCATTATCATGGTGGAAATGAATATTGTTAGCATTTTCTGTGCGTCTCCTACGTTTTGTTAACAATGCGTCTTTAAATTCATCCAGCAGACAATAAATCTCCGCATTTATTGTTTAATTTCTGGCCATAGTCTTGAAGAAAATAACCCCTTTTGCGTCCCAGAATACAATCATAGGAACATCGTCAACTGATCCTCTCCAGCTTCTATGGTGAGTACCTGGCCTTTATATCCCAAAAAATTCCAGATTTCATCAACTGTTACCATTTGATTGAGAAGTTGTTTCTTCTAAGTCTTTCAATATTCTCAGCTGAAATACAAACGCGATTATTTTGGTTTTCAGAGGACAATTAGTAAGGGATCTATCGGAAAGCTATGTATTTTCCCCGTTTTCTCAGCATGCTAAACTACCTATTCAGCCGTCAGTTCAGCCAATAAAAGCAGTCTAAATATTAGATCTTTAGTCTATGTCATATCTGAGTAGCTATAATTTTAGGAGAGAGGGGACAAGATTGAAATTTTCAAAAGTAAAAATGAACACCTAATTTTTCTACAGAAATTTACTCTTGTAAACTCTCTTTTGCCATGCATTTTACAAATATTTTCTTTTGGTATTACTCGTTAACTTGGTATAAAAAACTGAAGCTACCGTGGTACCACAGCATTATGAACATTATTTCAAATACTTTAATAACAGTATATAAAGTAGGTTGATCTTTCGCCGGTTCAACAAAATCATCTATCATATACGCAAGCCGGTCTTCAGGTTGAATTGTAAGCATTTTTGTTGTTGTACAAGAACGCTGGTGCTATCGTCGGTGCGCTAATGACATTACGGCGTATGGCGTCACAGTGTGGGCAGTCACTTAGTAGGTGTTTGGTGTCCTCTTCCTGCCAATGACTAAAAATGGGAGAAGCTTCCTTCCCCCATGTGTTTGTAGCTTCTTAGGAAGGCAGTACCCGCCCTATATTGGACCAGGATAATGGCATCCTGTTTTGCATTTGATGGATGGTCATTGATTTTAGCACTGCTATAGATGTTCCAGTGCAGGTACTTATGTATGTACAAAGGTCAGTATGCAGATGTTTCAGCAGTAAGCCAGGTTGAACCTTGTGTATATAAACAAGTGGTAAAGGGTAACAGCAACGCTTCTTTTTCAAATGACATTGTTTTGGAAGGTAACAACAATTATTAGTTTTCAAATGACAATGGATTGAGAAGTGTGAACTGGATGTTATTTCGCCTGATTGTATTGACAATGTTCATAATTTAAGTCCAATAAATAAAAATCTTTTCACCAGAAAACCAGACTGTCCAGATGTTCAGGACGCTTCAGTTAGAACTTCAAGCTAGCTTAAATTGATCCACCAAGAAAAGAATGGGATCGTTCTGACTTTTTTCAGTTAAGCTGGCTACATATTTTATCTTGAGTACCACATCATATCTTCAGAAAACAGTGGATTCTTGATCACCCAAGTTGGAAAACATCATTAGAAATCAGAACAGATTATGAATTGCCTGAAAATACGAAATTCAGATCCAGGATATGCCATACGTTATGCGAAATACGTGGATCTGAAATACAAACCACAAATAGCAGAATGGAAAAAGTTAAGCAATAATAAAAAGAATGAAAAAAAATTGAGAAGATATTGGAGCATGAGGTCAGGAGGGGAAGAAAGGAAAATTCAAAAAATCAGCACAGTATTGATTAGGATCAACAATTAATTGCTAGACTTGTGAATGTGGAAAAACAAAAATATTGCTCCTGGAGGATCTGCTGACAGCCAGCTGCATTGAGGTTTTCAGCGATTCTGGTGATCGGACCTGGACCATTGAGGGTGAAAGCACCCCAAATCTGGAGCTTGCCGCTTGATGAATGCACTGTGGGTCTGACATGCTGGCGTTGTATATGTTATATATGGCAACTAACCAACAAAGTTTTTCAAAATTGCCCGAATCAATACAACCGGTTTTGTAAGAAATTTAGCCGTAAGTACATCATTATTGCGGCGCAACTTATTTTTCAGCGGTTATATAATGACCCCAGGGACATACGAGCATCACTTTTGGGAAATCAGATCTTAAATTGTTTTACATGAAAAAATCCAGAGAATTGATGGTTAGTGTGCATTGGATGATAAACTATCAAAATTATGTTAGTTTTGATGAATAACAAATTTGACCTATGAAAGGAACTTTTTAGTCTTCAAGAAATATTTAGGAAAAAGATATTTTCATAATTTTAAATCCAACATTTTGTAGTTTAGAAACTTCAAGAATCGAAATAAT
Source organism: Parotoplana pacifica (assembly GCA_034780595.1). NCBI lineage: Eukaryota > Metazoa > Platyhelminthes > Proseriata > Otoplanidae > Parotoplana > Parotoplana pacifica. The sequence goes on from JAUYWI010053423.1 coordinate 13,517, forward strand.
TAAAACGAAAAAGTAAACTTGACAACCGGAAAGGTGTAATGAAAAACAAATCAAACATTGTAAACTTTTAATATAAATTAAATGCACTTTAATTTTTTTACATAAAACACAAATATAATTGTACAAGTTCAAATATCTATACAAAACAGCAATCTTCTATTTACTAAAAGCTAAATTAATATATACATACATACAAAAATATAAGGCTCATCTTATATCACTAACGAATTGGGTAGATATCCATAAAAATATCTGAGAAAAGCATGCGACCTTAGTCATACAATCTTTACTCGCATACTTTTCTCAGACTATGGACCCATTTTGAACAGAAATAACTAACAATGTTCCTTTGTGTAGAAACACATAGGTAAATCCACAGAATAATCATTTATTACTCTATGGGTAAATCTATGTATACTAAGTAAAATATTTGACAGTAGAGGGACATTTACATAAAAATTGTCTCAAAATATTAATGACATTTAACTATATCTATTATATATAGAAATAGTTAAATGACATTAATATTATTAGACGATATATATTGGCAGTAGCTAATTTTCAAATATTTTTTTGCAAGTATTAGAACAGAGAGATATATATTTTTTTTAATTCAGATACTGGATTCCTTTTCTACTCACAGGTTGCAAATAGAAAGAATGTTCATTTTATGGGGAAAATGAGATTACACAAAGATTAATTTGACAAAAAATATATAGAAAGTGAAATAATAAGGTGTTTATTCAGATTTAAATATTCTTGACAAAATGATTTTCCCTGTGCTCGAAAAGAAAAGAATACAATCGAATTCAAAATTCACATGAGCTAAAGTTATTCTTAGACAGAACGTTGCAAAAATTGTCTCCTAAAATGATGCAAAAGAATTTAAAAAACTTATTGAAGATTGTCAAAAATGTATTGATGCAAATGGTGATTATGTACTATAACTTGTAAAATGTTTGTAGGCCGGTATACTTTTAGGAAAATCTTAATTTTTTTTATAAAAAGCGAAATATTTATCGTAATGATTCACTCATTTGGGTTATTTATCTATAGTTACCGTATATTGCGGAATATAAGCCACACTTTGAAAATACATGTGGGGGGTGAGGTTTATCATCACTTTTTATTTTCCTCTCAAATTCATTTTTGTAAAAGATTACATATTGTAATGTAAATTAAAAACGTTAAGTATAGATTAGAAACCCTTATAAGTATACAAAAATAGATTCAATAAACATGAAATTACAAATAAAGGCAATATTATATACCTAGATAAAAGTAGGTATAAAACACTGATTATTACCTAAGGTTCAAATTTAATTAAATATTCATTTGCATCAACAGTCATGACAACAAAGGATTTTCGGTATCTCTGAATTCAAAAATTAGAGATATAATTTTGGTTTTGACAATTTATTCAGTTCCTTTTCATAAAAATTATCAATATTTGTCAATGTTGTTTACTTTTTGTCGAAATTTCCTGCAGTTGTTTCGGACTATAGGGGGTGCACCTTATATTCCGGAATACGGTATATTGCATAGTTGCTTGTTAAATATTTATAATTCAATTTGTTATTTTTCAAACAAGGTGTCGTGTAGATCCTCTTCCGTTTTCAAACAATAACTTCACCTTTTAAGTGGACTTTTTATAAATTTAATAATTCCATAAATTTTATCGAATTCTATTTACAGAAATTTCCTGTGTATGTACATAAACGGCCATTTTTAAGCCGCCCTAACTATATTCAAAAATGCTTTCAGAGTAAAGTTAGAGATCATGTACAATTTAAGGAAACCTAACTCAAAAAATACATCACTGAAAAATCAGTAGTCTCTCAAAAGACTTCCAAATTCGTTTGCTCTAATTTCTTACATTAGCACTCTCTACAACATTTAATTCCACGCGCTAAATTGCATTATTAGCAGCTAAAATAAAACAAACAATATCGAATGTCGTATGCTAGAGGGTTAAATATTAGCTGCCTATTTTTCAGACAATCAAATCAGAAATTAGACACTTAAATTCTTGAAATACACAAGAACAGTACGTAGTAAAAAAAACGTGTTTCACCATATTCAAAAAGTAACTGTGTGTAGGACCATGATTATTGTTGGCATTTTTTACAGCTGACGTTTTCATGATCGATCTACACTTAGTCATTAAACTTCGCTTTTTTTCTTTGTTAGCAGTGTAGACAACACAAAACTTATGCGATCTTGTCATTAGTTTAGATATATCCATAACTATAATCGTTCTTTAACATGGCAACTCACTGCGCTATTTAAGACAACATAGTCAAAAGAGAATTAATTGATCTATAAACAACTCTAATAAAATAAATTTTATTTGCTTAGTCATTGCCACATTGATTTAAGTAAACCAAAGATTCCCATATCCACCTGGACATCAAGGCAGAGAGCAGAAACAAAATCCTACAGACATTTTCGTCCATAGGTCCACACAAGATTGACCCAGAAATTGTCAAGTGTAAATTTCATAATCTATATTTAAAAAAACTGAAACTAATAGAATTCTTTTGAATAAAATAGTTAATTTTAATCCTAAACATATGCATAGTGATGTCATCCCTCCCGAATTTAATCATAAAATCTGATTTCATGTAATATGTTGATAGGTAAAAGTAGACAATGGTCAAACTATTATGCGTTTCTAGATCAACAAAATACTACACAATCTATCCAAATTTGTGGAATCCCACCAAATGAAATACTGAGTCCTTTGGGACATGACCACCAGTGGAGGCGGATGGACGCTTACCCAAAGAAGAATGAATTTCCAAACCGAAACTTGTGCTAGCATTTATAGGGATTGGACCAATTACACGAAGGGTTTTGCAGATCCACAAGGATAAGAATTTTGGAGACAGATGGACACTTACCCAAAGAAGAATAAACTTCCCAAACGGGACTTGTGTTAGTATTTATAGAAATTGGCAGAACTACAGACACCGATTTTCAGATCCTTAAGGATAAAAATTGTGGCGTGGGTTGCATAGTAACTTCTCAACAGACGACGGAAATGATTGTGTGAGAATAATAATCACTTGCTTAGTACGACATGTTGCAGGTGACAAAAGCTCAATATAACAATACATTGGCTATGGGTCATTAGTGGCCTAGCTGGGGACTATTTGACTTATCACAATGGATGCAAATTTCAACTTATGACCGTTCAAAATCTGCTAATTGTGCAGAAAGGTAAATATTTCTTTCCGACATTACAATTTGCTCATTTCTATTGCTACGCTGAGTGTGTTGATATTTTCTAAAATATAATAATTAACATTAACCTCAATTGTTTATACGTTACAAAATTTCTGAGATTTGGTTTATATATCAAATAGTGTGAATTATGTTGGTTCATAATTAAAGTTGCTAAATTTTGGAGGATTTCGTGGCATGTACTTTTTATATAAATGAAAATATTTCATTCATAGGAATTTGTTCCTTTCTCGTGGACAATTTAATGAGTGAAAAGAATTCTATTTCTTATTCTAAAGATACGTGAAGCATGGTGGTACAGGAATTGCCTTGAATGGCCTTTACTGCGGTGGACAACAATAGTGGTTATGACGGAATTTATTGGTCCAACTATTCACTTAAACAAAGTGAAATAAAGATCGTCCAAGCTTTTAACAAAGTCATATTTCTCTTATAGTAAACTTTATGATAATTATTTTAAAAAGAATAAATAACGCATCCCATAAATAAACGTTGGTCTTTTAACTAAAAGAAAAACGTTAGGATCTATTTCCCTAACATAGCGAGTCTATAAAACACATCTCAAGTTTTGTGAGATCAAGACCTACATATATCAGACCTTACTCAATCAAACTAATATTTATAATTTATTTCATTTTATTTTCAATGTGATGTTTGTGCATACGTATACTCTATCGTAAACCGATATATTTTTATGCATATCAATGCAAGATTTTCTTTTGATTATCATCTTGTAAGAAATTCTCAATGACGAGTTGACTTCTTCACAAGAATTTCTCAACTT
>JAUYWI010053434.1:0-17544 GCA_034780595.1 Parotoplana pacifica
GGGTTTGAGATCGGAGTTTACCTTCTCCTAGATGGGCTACCTACCATGGTTAAGGAGCCCCACCTGCCGCGACATAGAATACCATAGAATACTATAAATATATTTGATCGATATTCAGCACTGCCCTAGCTAATGTTTATAGTAATTGAACACCTCATTAAAAAATGTGTATATATAAAATCGATACGGGGGAAAACAAAGATTTAAAATATTTTTTAAATGTATCATGTTTTTATGGATTTTAAAAGATTTATTATTGGATTAAAAGGAAATTACTTAAATGGTTCTATAACTTCAACAGAAATATACTCTTTCTATATCGTTCAAATCAATAACAGCTAAGTACTCTTATAAAAACATTCTGTTTCGTGACGCCAGTTCCTAAAGATCAAATTCTTTTATCTATGAAACAGTTTCTCACTTCTAAGGATAATTTCATGTTGATGGTACATGTGAGCTCAACGGTTGTCCCATTTATAGCCAAAATTGTTTCGGAATTGCGATTGAAGGGACTGGAACGTAGCGGTCTCATACACAAACCTTAAAAGAGAATTATAGAGTAAAGTAACTGCTCACAAACCAACTTAAATATTTTAAAAATATATCAGTGATACATAACATATATGGTGAACATGAAAATGCGATTTTTATATTATAAGTCGATTTGTTAAATATTGAAAAAATATACTTTTATTTGGAAAAATTCATTGGCAAAGATTAATTTTTTGCTGGTCCAGCTAATAGAGTTTAAAAATTAAAGTACGTCCAATTGACTTCAAATGGCTAAGTCTCTTAAAGAGACCAAAATTTGAGTAAAATACAAAACGTCTTAGATATGTACATTTGATATATCTTTCTTCTTATTGGCAACAGATTGGGGCTTAAAAATATGATATATGACGATAAGTGAGTAACTGATTAAAATTTTACAGTTAATTATAGTTTTAATTTTTTCAAATTACAACCAAAATTACAAATTTCACAAAATGGCCATCTAACATTGCATTTCACAGCACTGATTATTTTTCAATTTGACAAAGTATCTAGTTTAAATGATAAAAAATGACTTATAAACTTATGTGTAACGTTTATTTCTATTTTTTATATAATTTTCATTGATATAATGGCAATATTTAGGACATATTGTTTGCCTTGGGGCTAATATCTTTACATTCTATGTATATGTTTAGATTAAAACCTAAGGCTAAATCAAATGTTGTATGGTAGCATGTAAGCTTGGTGGCGGTATGCTTTCATGTTTTCAGGACGTCAAACTGGGGTTCCCTGCCTTATCATACTGATTCTGGTCCTCAACTATAGTTCATTTTCTGCTGAGACGTGTGATGACACGGCCATAGCATCTATTGTGGTGCTAGTGTCTCCTGGGATATCTTTGGATATGAGAGGCAAGCCTGACCAGCACAGTTTTCTGTGAAGCTTGAGTTCTGCTTCAACTATACTGTGCGCTGGTTCAGGAGAAAATATCACTGAGCTGTGTTAGTAGCTTAAATAGAGTGGGCCGTCTAAGTTAAATGACATTGATCCCCCCTTGAGTTTGTTTTTAACTAAGACAAGGGAGTAATTTGGTTTTAAAATTCAATGCAACCTCTCTTGATCTATACCAATCCTGACTTACAACAACAACAACATATTTTTCGATTGTTTCCTGTGTAAGTCAAATATGTACAAAAGATATAACTTTTATATACAGAGTAATAGGAACGTATTGCTCTTTTACATCTGGCTTATCAGACATTGTTGTACATGGATTTCTGGTATAAAACACTATAGCTCAATGATTTAAGGTCTACAGGGCCTTACATCAAATCTTTGTACATATTCTTTGTTGGAACACTAAGCATAGTTACTTATCAAACATTCTGTACAGTTACAGGAAACGTTTTGAAGTTCTATAAATCCTGGTTTAATACAACGTGCACATCGTATACTCCAAAGCCAGGAATTGCTCGACCTGCCTTTCTGGCTGATCTCTGCTAATATATTGTTTGGCTAAATAGAGAATTACTCACTTATGGAAGCGTTTTCCAGACTCTGAATACTGAAACTGGTCTGGTATTTTTTGTCACAATTTTCACTATAATCTTAATAGTAATAAAGAAGGGTATATTTTAAAATAGCAAACTAGTCAATCATATCACTACTAGATATGTTGAGCGCACCAGTGTTTGAGCAATCAGCTGACTGCAACTACTATTTTATCTATGATTATGACAATAGGCAGTTACACATAATGCCTGAAAATCAGTCAATTTGTGAAATAGCATTAGGTTTAGTTTTTTTTGTACTAGATGTCTACTAAAATAATATAAAAAATGTAATCATAGATTCAAATTTTATGGAACAATCAATTAGAAAATAGAAATATGAAAGATATTAATTGTCCAGTAAATAAAATATCGTGTTATTTAGATTTTATGGGTTTAAAGAAATTGATAAATTACTGTTCTACAAAATTAAGTTTAGATGGAGTAACATTAAATATATTTCAAATAGTGGTACAGCATTAAAGTATAATTTACACAAATGAAAATGTATAATACAATTTAAAATAGTATATGTTGTGTATTAGTTTGTTGTCTATGTAAAGTTATAAGTTGTCTAAATGGCACAATAGTTGTCCAATATAAAGTTTTGAACACCCATTACAAATTAAACAATAAATTATGTTACGACTTTTACCGATCATATTTCTTCAATGATTAAGGAAAAAGGGTTTGTCAATTTCTTAAAACAAGAATTAAGCCATGAAATCTAATTAATTTTCATGTTATTTTATTTACTGAACAATTAATATTTTTTAATTTCTATTTTCTAACTAATTATTCCATAAAATTTCAATCTATGATCACATTGTTTTTAAATATTGGTATTTTTAACTTTTTAATTTATTTCGGGGAACAAATATTTTGTTTTAATATACAGAGTGCTAAAAAAAACCCAACTCTTTGTGTATTTTCATTCTTTGCTTTTAAAAATAATATTTAAATATTGTTTTTCTGAAAAATAGCTATATAAAAGTCATTTTATAATTATTTGAATCAATCAATAAGTGGTGGCCCTGAGGAGGACTATTGTCGCGTTCTCAAAGGGAATGTCCCAGCTATTCTCGGTTGGATTGAGATCTGGACTATTGGGAGGTCATGGAAGAAGTTCAATGCCATTGTCTTGTCTTGAAACCATTGCATTGCTTACGGACATTTGTGAAGTGTAGCGTTGTCCTGCTGGAAGATGGTTTGTTGCAGTTGAGACCACAGGTGTTGAGCAAATTGACGTCTTTATATTAAAAACAAAATTTTGTTCCCGATATAAATTAAAAAGCAAAAGATACCAATATTTCAAAACAATGTGATCATAGATTGAAATTTTATGAAATAATTAGTTAGAAAATAGAAATATATAACATTAATTGTCCAATGAATAAAAATAACATGAAAATTAATTAGATTTCAAATATTAAAAACAAAAATTCTGTTAGACAAAATAAATTAAAAAAACAAAAAATACAATCTAGAACTAAACTTTTTCTAATACATATGTATATCTTTTACAGTTACATAATATCTATTTTGACAATGAATTCAGGGACACACTATAATTTAAATGTACTTTTCAAAGTCATAAAATTTTGACAAAAATGCACGTGAAGATAAATTTAATGAATTTCCAGTGTTTTGTTACAAGTTCTCAAATGCTAAAAGTAATGTTTGGAAAGAATGATTTCTATCTCAGTCTATATTAATTGTTTCAAATAAATGAAATGTGATGAATCTCTCTTAATTATGTGCATGAATATCAAGTTTCAGCTTATTTTTACACTTTAAATATAACAAGATCCATAGCTATAAAAGTTTATTACTCTAAAGCATAAAATTAAATAATATGATTGATACCTACTAATAGCAAGCAAACAATTTTTGTAACTATATTTTAAATATATATTAGAATTTGCGCTAATATACTTTATTACTTTTTTAGGGTTCAAGCAGAAAGCGAATCATGACAATATACATATCAATATGTTTTCAAAAGTTAGAAATCAAAGTGATTTGCTACTATTTATTTAAAATAAATACTTATTGGTATTTAGTCTACAGCATACCTCGCCACCCATATCTGCTTTTGGAAGGTAGGTATCTACCAAATGTCAGATAAAACAGAAACATTATTCTTCTTAGGCTGTAGGTATTCTTTTATTCTTTATTCTCTCACGAACATTTTTGAATTTTTTATGTGATGGGTACCTTGAATTTATATTTTTCCAAAGAATCTGTTGTGTCTGTGAGAAAACAAAAAGAATTATTCGTGCACAAATGATAACTTATAGGTACCTACATATTTTAGAATTGTAATAATAGCTTAGAAATAATTGACATTAGTTGCTATTTAAAGTTAGTTACTTTGAAGCAAAAATAATGAAAAATATACATAACAGAAAAATATTTCAAGTTGCTATAGGCAATAATATGCCCACATCAAAATCAAACTACATATAACAAACATATAATCTATGGATGGTTATTATGGACATTGATTTTTTTTACTCGCAATAATATCACTATCGGCTTCAAATTTCACTCAAACGAATTATTTGATAAATCAAACTGATGTACCTAATGAACAAAATTTTAATTTCGCGAAGAGGTATTGTAGTTTATCATCTTTTTAGTTTTTATGACTAATTTGAATCTATACAAGAAACCTTAAAATACCAATTAATTCCAATAGTTAATAAATTTCCCACTTAAACTATTATGGTAGGCTAAATATAATGCTAATTTAAATTTAACAAACTATAAACCCACCAGCGAACATTATTTTTTATATTGTTTTCATTAAACAGTTTGCCGTATATCCTGTAAATATACAGATTGGTCTATGTAGGTCGATAAACACATTCATTAAAAACTGCTAAACATTTGATTGCTAAAACGTTGAGCTTTTCTAAAAAAAAGTAATAGAATAATGGCTAGGATATAACATTATTTTTAGAAGACTTTTTAAAATATTTTTCAAAATGAACATCAGTTAACATAACAGAGGCGGCAATCGACATATCTATACATAATCAACTTTAAACAAATAAAACTTGGAATCAAAATTTGTCAGAATTCATTTGTTCAAAACTGAAGTTTCTATTATTTTGCCATAAATTTTATTTTATTAATGTAGGTATAAATGAATAAAATTTTACTCCAAAGAAATCGGAAGATAGATTTTTAGGTTTCTGCATATCCCATCTTCCCTTCTTATTTAGAAAAGAGTTTACCCATTTGCCCATTTATTTTGAAATTTTAGATTGAAATCCTATTAGCAAATTTAATAACACAATTATTGATTGTTTATCGGTTGGTCGTTTGTTCCAATAGTCTAACACGATTTCAAGAAAATTAAAATTCATTAAGAAAATGTCTGAGAATAAAATTGTATTAATTTGTTTCAAGCCAAATAAAAAATTATAAAAACACAAAATACAAATTTTACAGACGTCACAAGATTTTATTAGCTTATTCCACAATGCTGTCCAATTTGAGTAAGCACCTAAACACTACGAATTTCAGTATTTTTGGATGGAGTATTTATACATAGGTATTACTGATTGTTCCTATGGTATTTTGAGAATGAAATTCTGGATAATCAAACAAATATTCGTACTTACATGAATGACAAAGACACAGTAAACTTAGTAAACAAATGAACAGTTTCCGTAAACTTGTAATAACAGCAATAAAATAACTGCTACACATTGTCATTTTCATAAATGGGTTCACTCTTTTAACATGAAGAAATGTAAAATAAGATGATGTTAGGTATGTTGAAGCAAAACAACGTTCGAGCAATAAACAAACAAAGATGCGAGTGTCATGTTTGTAATCTCAGAGGTTAATTTTCCGATAGAACAAAAATCTGATAACAATATTTTGAAACCAACTACGTCTTCCAAACATGGTATTACACGTTGCTGGCGAACATAAAATTAAATAATAGAAAGAGAATTGGGGTGTTATGAAAACCAAAAACTTTACTTAAATCGAATATTTTTGTTGCTCTCTGATGGAAAAATGCTAGCACTAATTAGGTCGTTCACGTATTAAACAGACAAAGGGCAACAAATATGTAAATGGACCATTTAGGAGGTTTGTTTCCCTTTTCATTTGCTGGAGTCAATTCATTATTGCAAGTCAAGTTGATAAATAGAGGCGTTGCCGAGAAAGAATCACAGCTTAATTGGGCAACTGTTGAGAGTATACCTAATAAAATTGGCCTTTGGTCAAAATGCCAGCTATCAATTTGGCCAGATTGTTCCTCGCACCGGAGTAGGAAGGACGTACCTATAGGTGGTACAAGCAAACTGTATTCTCTAGAGCAAAATACTTCAACAGAAAGATTATTTACAATTGAAAGTAATCAACACCAATACACAGGATCCATTCTATGCAAATAAGGATGCCGACACAAACTTGATGAAAACAGTGCGTCTCCGTTGATCATTTAGTGTCCCCTGGGAATGTGCATAGGCGGCAATAAAGTTTATCCTTATTTTCCAGTTTGCCCTCGGCACCTTGTGCTGGCTGAGTAAGTCAATGAATATTTAGAGAGCTCATGGTTTCTTTGATTCTAGTGACCGTTCCTAATACTTACTATATCTTCATTAATATTGTATAAATGCAAATATTTTTGACTTAAGCAGTTTTTTTTCGGTTTGGTACCAACCTTTTCATCTAGTTCGGAGAATACTGCGCCCGTCCAATTAAGCAAGGCTATGGATAAAGGCAGCAATAGACATTGCTAAAATGTTTGATGATAAGATTCACTTGTAGCTTTATTTAGATCAAACTCCAATGGTTAGCTAACAGTCAACAATAAGAAAATGTGGAAGTTGAGGCAATTTTTATAAATCTAGAAAATGTCACGATCCTGTAATAATATCTACTAACTTGCGGATCAGTCAATGAAGGAACATCAAGTATTTATATAGATAGAAGATAGACTACTAACAGGCTATTCCAAATAAAAATATTTGCCAGTGCTAATAAAATTCATTTTCTTGGAAAGAAGCGACTAATTTTTAAACGTCAAATGGCTGGAAGATGATTGAATATTTGTACAGGGCGAGTGTCTCTTGAGATCTGAGCCCAAAACTAAACTAAGAGAGTGAGAGAGATACCACACATCTCACTTCTTACTTTAGTAGGACCTCAGGAGAATATTGCACAACTAATAATGAGGCGTATTACAAAACTACAAAGCCATCTCAATTAATTACAATTAATGTAGACAGGAAAATAATTAAAAATATGTAATTTTCAAAAATAGTACCTACAAAAACAAAATTAAAATTAAAATTGAAACTATGTACCTATGTAACTATGTACCTGAATATGTATATTCACATTATCTTGGCCTATGGCAACAGACTTCCTTGGCATCTGTAACGTAACGATCCTTGCCCATGATTTCCCAAAATGGGGCATTTTTCAACATTTTACATTTAAATAGAGAATCCCATATATAGTAGAAAAAAATCTTTCCACAGAATTAAGCGGCCGCGAACAATAAAATTCAACAATAATTGATGTCACTACGGTTTTTCTATAATTTATAAATTGTACAAATCCATAAAACGTTCAGATACAATCAACCTTTACAATAGCGACAATAGTCAATTTACATGGCTGCAAAGGAACAATTAGAAAAATAAACAGATAAAATAAGTTTTTGGAAATATCTAACAAATGATAATATTTATGAAAAATATATAAATAGATATAATAAATATGGACATACAGTAATAATACATAGTTCACAACATACGTTATTAATGTACATAATTTAATATATTCAGCGTAGTTCTTGATATTTAAAACTAGAGAAATGATCACGTAATAAAATATAACAATAAAACATTTTAGGAGGTTCCATCGTGGTGACTAACATATAAAATTAAACGTTTTTAAAAGTCTGTTATCTATTTTAATGTGCATTTTAATCTGATTGCTAGTTTCCAAAAATACAAAAATATGCTTATCACTTAAAGTATCGTTACATATGAAACCATATATGCATAATTTGGTAGATAATTATAAACATTTTCTAATAATCGGTAAATTGATGAAATTATCAAGCACAGCGGGGTCGTTGGTAGATATAACAAGAAATTACCGTTGTTTTAGAAATTTGTTAAAATTTAGGGACTTATGGCTCTAGCTTTCATATACTTTTTTTTCTGTAGATACTAGAAAATTGTAAACTCTGCATTGACGAGACCAACATTTTTTATACCTACCTAATAATTAATTAATGAATGAATTATCAATGGTAGGTATAAATTAATATTTTTTAAAAAGCTATTTTTACTTTTATGAAAAAATTTTGAGAGCGGAAATTCAGTATTTTCATTCTGTATATCAAGATTTATACAGGCTATTATGTCCATTTCAAATAAGGTTAATTATGAAGTTAACCACTTGGGAAATTACAGCTAACAGATCCACAGTCAACATACCTAATCATCTATTTGATGGATGCACCTTATAGATTGTCAATGACAAGGCCTGTATTTACCTTCAATCATCGAAATTTAACTGTTTATTTTCAGTTTTCTTTTTTATAAAACTTGGGCGACTACCTAATTTTATTAAAAGTAAACATATTTACTTTTTAGGATATAGTAATAGTATTTTGTAAATGTCTCATTATAAAAATCTGTGACAACAAATCAGATGTAATATAAAACGGTAAAAGTACATCAAAATATCAAAATGCAAATGGTGGATCGGAACTTCTATTCAGTCATAATGTTTTTAACCGGTTGCTTTTTTTGGTCCGATACCAATGACGTCATCTGCTCATCTGCTCAATAATTTAAACTTTAAGTTGGTGTGTACATAATACAATTAATACCTACAATACTTTTTAAATCTTGCTCATTTTTGTATTTTAGAATAAGAAATCAATTTAGGAAATTGAATGTTGGGCTTTGAAGGTTCACAAGAATGGGCAGGTTCATAAAAATTGAATCTTTTTAAAAGTGAATTTTATCATGGATCAGATTAGCTAATTTCTTTGATGACTGCAAAAGTAACACGTAATGATAAGATATCAATTTGACCTTCTCCCCATAATTTACCTAGTTTCTAAAACTAGAAATGTGTAATTTGAAATATTTCATTGGGTTTTTATACTTCCCACATTATCATAAAGTGGTTAGGTACCTACTCATTAATAATTTGTTCTTAAAAATCCTTGTGTTATCTAAAATTATAAACATTCTGATTGTATTTTTGTTAGTTAGATTGGAGAGCTGATGTCAATATAAATTTATTTTAGATGGTGTATTTATTAGTTTACTAATCAGTAGCAACGTACGTTGCTACTAACGATGTATGAATTGGGGTGGATTTGTGGGACACACACTAGTCGTCATATCTAAAAAAAACTATCTAGATACATTTTTCAGCAAAAGGGAGGATAGGCCTGTAATGCAATATATGTCAAAATGAGGGTATGGCTTTACTTACATCATGGAAATTTTTGAAAAATATAGATCATTTAGGGGTATCCCTTTTTCAGATTTTTGGCACTGTTTGAAAACTCAATTCTAATTTGGGGGCGTTTAGCTCTAAAATTACAAAACCTATTTTGACATATACATAATACCTCATTGAAAAAGGATATTTGATATCTACATTATAATGTCAAAAATATGCCACGGTTTTAAACGTTTCATGGTAACATTTTTCAGATTCCAAACATCTATTTTGAAATATGCGTTTAGTCGGATACCGATTGTGACCAAACCAAAATCTTGATTGTGCTAAAATTACCTATTTTTGGTAGATACCTAATTAAATCCGTTATCTTGTGTTTGGGGTATTTTTGTATCCCAGGGGTGCATAAAATGCCTGTTGCATAGGTATCACTAAAAAGAAATCAGCGCTTCATACTGCTTGACTACATTACGAATTTTTCCTAAGCTAAAAAAATATGCATTAAAATTTTCAAATAGTTATTTGTTTAAAATGATAGAAGTTAGTTTTGTATTCCAGTAAAACTGTGTTTAATCATTCAAAATAAGCTTGTACTGAATATTCTCATATATTAGCAGTTATCGAAAATATACAGTCACACACACTATTACACTATTTCTTATACATACATACACACATATACGCACATTCTCAGAGGATTTTATTTTGTTGTCATTCGTCCATAGATATATTGTAACTAACCGATCGCTATCCAATCGGAATATTTTATTTATAATAGAAATTTGATCTTGGACACTATTTGCATCATTGATACTCAATGATTTGCATGCATACAGTAATGGCAAATTTACTTATTTAGTTGGACATATTAATATGACTAGTCGACTTAAAAGGCCAATTGCTGGTCAAAGGGCTTTTGATTTATTGTACAACAATCCTGGTGACCTGAGCGACGAGGATACCCAGTCATGATCAGAAATACTTCATGAGCTACCTGATGAACCGGGGTTATTCCAAATTGCCTGATAGCTTGACTCTCCCAAATATAAATTTATTTGACGTTGATTACGAAACTGGTATTCCTAATAATGACTACGACAAAGAAAGTGATAACACAGATACAGAGAACGAAGAAGAGGATACTAATGAGGCAGAAAATAATATACACACAGCACCTTCTGGACGACAATTGTCAGATCTTCAACCTGGACTGATACATGGAAGAGCTCCAATACGTGACATATTTGTATAACTTCCAGTTGTCAAACCGTGTATCAATCCAGGATTACATAGATACTCATTTCTTCTATTTTTCGATGAAATATTAGATGACACAGTTCGATTTACCAATTTGAAAGCGAGAAAAGTATTTGCTGGATACAACCGTGCATATCGTATGAGGAAAATTTGGAAGCCAAGAAAGTGAAAGTTTTATTGGTATTCACGTTATCGTAGAAGCTCTCAAAGGCAACTTCGCTATACAACTTCTCTGTGGTCGCATCTGGAGGGAATACCTGCTTGTCGAGTCACAATGAGTCAACAGATATTTTTTTACTGAAAGGATTCCTTCGATTTAAATAATCGAAGACGCAGGGATACGAACGACACGCTATCTCCTATCAGACACTTGATGGAAGTTTTTTTAACGAAATCAATGCAATTCTATGTGTCTGATCTGAACACAACCATTAATGAGGAGCTCTTGGAATATCTACCAAGTAAACCGAGTAGACACGGAATGAAAATCATGTGGTTGTGTGACGCTAACACGAAATATGTATTGAATGCAATTCCTTACATTGGAGAATCGACCCTAACGCCAGACAAAGAGGGAGACCAAAGCATGTCTGAAGCAGTAGCCATGAAACAGGCCGAACTAATTTTGAACAAAGGTTATAAATTATGACGGATAATTGGTTTACAAACTCAACTTTGGCTGATCTCTAGTTGGAACAATAAGAAATAACAGACAATGTTTGCTAAAAGTATAAGCGGTCGTGTAAGGAAATCAGCAAAGTATTATCGATCAAACAATCAGGTGCTTTGCAGCTATTGGAATAAAAAATAAGCCAGTTCTGCTATTATCAACTAAGCACAACAAAGAGTGCCGTAAGTGGAGAGAATGGAATACCAGAAATAGTCAAATTTTACAACGCAACAAAGTCCGGTGTGGATTAAACGGATCGCATGTTGCGTTATTTTACATGTAAGAAGAGATGTCGACGCTAGACTTATGCATTTTTCTGTAATCTGGTGGACGTTGCTCTTCTAAATACAGGCATTATCAAAAGAAAGATTGCACCTCCGAACCGTTCTCAGTACAATACTTATTGATCACAATTTCTGCTGGAAGTAGGCTACCAACTGATTGATGCACAGATCAAAATTAGAATAAATGCACCTAATTTGTGACGATCCGTTCGACTATCCTTTGAGGTCATATGGTATGAATCATAGAGACGGGAGGTGCTACAAATGCACTCGTGCAAATCACAGTAAAACTCTCTGAATTGTACAGAAAGGTAAAAGACTTACCGAGAGTGAACGAAGGACTTACTAATAAAGAAGAGATCACTATTCACCAGCTACGAGTCGGGAAATGCACGCATCTTAGAAAGTACCCGTACTCAATTGGCAAGGTGGATAGCCCTTTATGCCAACACTGAAACAGCGGCGGGGAAGAGGACGCAGAGCATCTCTTTATTGCTTGTCCCCGTTGGGAAATGAAGAGAAGAAAGACTTTTGATGATTAATTTAATTTTCTGCAGCCCCCAGTTTCTGCAGAGAATCGGCCGCGAACAGCGGACGGCCGGGGCACTCCTGTTCCAGAATTAAGGAGAAGAAAATAAGAAAACTCGTATTCAATTTGCAAGATCTTCATTTGTAGAGAACATTCCTGTGTTTCTTTCTACTAAATGTATCAGTTGTTTATAAAATATTCGATTAATTCAATATTTACAAAAATTTGATTATCTTTCTTGTTTAGTGACTATATTATCTATTTGTTCATTATAATTCGTTTTATTATATGTATATAATTCATTATAATGTGTATGGACTTATACTTACGTATAGTATGCTAAATATTAAACCTCTTACATGTTACACAACAATACGTATAACGTTTAATGATTTGACTCTATTTTAACTTTAAAATTATAAATTGTAAATTGTTAACATATTCAGACATTGAATGCGGGCTGTTTACAGATGGAGTACAAAACTACCCCAAACAAAAGGTAATCTATAATTTTTGTGACACAAAATAATGGTTAATCAGAGATGATCCTTTTATATATTTCATCAAACTTACACTTTTCTTTTTGGTACATAGTTTTGTGGGAAAAAAGTGAACAGATACCAAAATGTGAATTTTAATCGTGATGCTAAATTCTTCAAACTAGGATAAATTAAATCACGGAAGAGATGATATACTTGACTGAAATTAGAATAATTGTCAATCTATGTAAACTTATCTTCATGTAAACTATAAATTTGCAAGATGGACTTTTCTAATAAACAAACATACCCCTCTCTAAAAATCAGTATTTTCTTCGTGCAAATTAGATCAGTTAATGGATTTTGGAAATTTAAATGCTTTTTATTATCTATAGAATTTCATCTATCTATATTCTGAAAAACAACAGAGCCCCTAAATTCAGTGTTTTCTTGCAAGTAGACACCGATTGCCCACCGATTGTAAATAGAAATCGGTGATTTAAAGAATCAAGAGAAATGCCAGAAATCACGTCAATACTATTTGTGTTTTAAATTGTTTCATCTCACAAAGATTATGGAAAGGTGCATGTTTTGCGATCCAGAAAAAAAATCCTTTTTTTTATTTGACGTTATGCTTATGAAATAAAATATTTAAAAACCGTTTTTTATGATGAATAATAAAATTTCTAACTTTTATCTAAATTTGGTTCCAAGAATTTTTTTAAATTAATTTTTTAAAACAAAGAATTTTGAACGTAACTTACATTGCAGACCCAACCTGTTAAAAAGCATTTAAAAACACTTTCGAGCTAGTTTACATTTTCAGATAATCGAACTTAACTTTTTGAGTTAGATTAAATAAATGCTGATAGGATTACGACCCGTCCCAAAAGGGTCAAGAAAATTTTTAAATACTTTGATTAAAACCAAAGTTGCAAAATTTTTATACTAGTGCAAACGGAATTTATTCCCTTGAATATATTGGGGTATATCTTATAATTTACAAACAGTATAAAAACCAATATGTCTTGATAAATTATTTAACATGAAGCTCTCTATTGAATTTACTGTTTTTAAATAAAATCTCTGCTGTTACATACATGACTGCCAATAAATGTTATGGCGAAATGTTTCAGAAGATTGGCTGCTTCATCTGTCTGGTTGCGACTAAAAGCACCTTTTTAGAAAATTAGGTACCCAATACCCAATCAATTACTTAATGTTTGTTTAATTCTTTAAGATGGGTTTAAATTTAAATTATTTTTACTACTTTTCTTTCTTTATGATTCTTAGATCTTGTTCTTTGTTTAGTTATTTGTTGAATTTGCCAGATTGGTAAAAGGTTTTTAACTTATGTATATTTGAGTTCATTGGAAAATATGGTCAACTTCACAGGTGATTTTATTTAGCTCCATCGACCCTATGCCTGTCACCGGTCTAAGCGGAGCTAAAAAATAATAGATCTACCCAGAACTGTGAAGTTGACTAAATTTTCCCATGGACAGGGCTTCGGCCACAGAGTTTCTTCCTCTATGGCTTCGGTATTCAAACAGTCGGCAGTGAACTCTCGTCGCTAGCGGCATACAACCAAACAAAAACAAATTGAATAGTTTTAAATTGTCTAATGACGTTCTGGTACATCATAAACTATTTAGTAAAAACTAAACTTAACAGCATATATTGTCATTTACTTCTAAAGTTAGAGCGTATACAGTAGACAACAAACCAAATTCCATTTGTCAGTGTAACAATAGTGTAACAACTCATTATTAAATTTGACACTATCCATTTGTAATAAATTCCCTTGTATTTTGAAGAACAGATTATTTGATTGTTATCCTGTTCATCATTAGCGGTCCTATCGGATTTCAGACAGTGGGAAAGCAATGAAAAAAACACAAACACTGTCATTTGAATTATCCAATGAATGCAAAGCTTTGGTATATTGTTCATGCTGTACGGTAGGTCATTGGCCAAAACTAATAGATTGAAGGTCATGGCAGAGAACAGGGCCAGGCATAATTTAGACCGTTCTGCGGTGTCCTTAACAAAAAATATCAATATCGCACAAGTATTCAACAAATAGAACGGTATGATGATTACAAAGGCACTGTATATCGGTTTTCTTTGTAAGGTGATACGCCAAATTATTGGTTGATTTTCATTTGTGTTTTCCACATTTTCAATGTCAAGCACAATCCATTGGCTTATATTATTTGTAATTGTATCAAAATTGACCTTCAATCTCTGCATTCGTATGCTACTAGCATGTAACTCCACTCTGGGCTCGATTCCTAAGTAGCAGTGTTGAATGTCAAATGGATATTTTTCCATGTGCAGCGAGCAAGGGAACAAAGCTATCCCGACTAAATATGTGAATAGCTGTCCTTTATAGTTCAAACTGGAATAGGAGTACATTGATGGTCTTTTATAGTCATTCTCTGCAATAGTCTCCTTGGAGTTATAAATTGTAAGATCTGGTATCCATATGTGCTGACTTGGTATGTTAAAAGTGGTGACATTGCACCAGTTCATTGGGTTCCATTTTAAAAGTAGATCAGTCCATTGAATTACAAAATAATGGTGAATTTTTAAGGTTTCTCGATTGCCTAGTTCGTAGATATTCCAAATATGGTAACCAGCTGATACGTTGGTCGGTTGAGTGGGAGCAATGTGACGAAAGATAGGCTTATAAGTGAACAGCAAATGATTGAGAAGTTTCGAAACTGTTTGCGCTGAATTATTGGGACATATTGCATCATCATCTGTTAAATTGGTTGAAGATTGAATTGCACTTTCTACTAGCGATAAAAGTAATAGGAATCTAAGAAACATTTAAAGATAAATTTATTCAGACTTGTAGCAGGAATTTAAGATGGTGTAGTTAGTTACCTTGGTCTGGAGTTACCTATGAAATTTTTGCTAGTTAGTTGACAATTGTATGATTATTTTTCTATTTGTGAATTTATATGGGAATAATAAATATTATTTTGCGAGTAGGTATTATACTTGTCAACAATGGAAAGAAAACATATCCTAAAAAGTATTTGTTTAAGTGAACAAATAAAAATTTCTTTCTTATCTTAGTGGGCGCTCCAAAAAGTATACTGAATCTTAATTTTGAATGGCAAAATAATCAAATTGAAGATAGAAACAATCTTTAGAATGATATTTGTTACACCAAAAAAGGATTCATAAGTGCGCAGCTAATATTCTCTGAAGCAGACTAGAAGTAGCATATTATCGTTTAATCTAAAATTGTTTAAAAACCTTCCTTTTAAAATATTCTCAGTTATCTAAATACAGAAAAGTTCAGAATTAAATGCCTACTGGTTTTTAGTGCCCAGCTTATCAACATTGTTCCAATGAAGTTTTTTATCAAAGTTACCCATTTTTTCTATCCGTTATTTGTATAATACATTTTACATCTTATTCAAGAGGTTCAGTCAGACCAATAAAATATGCGATTCTGACACTGATGTAGTACTTTTAAAAAAAATTCTGAATGAACTAAGAATATTTTTTATTAGTTTTTGACACCTGTCTTCCATTCAAACCTTGTTTGTAGGATGACATTGTGGAAATTGCCTGTGGAATTCCTCAAATGACCAGTTTGATGTTCCAGCATTTGATCTATTTTATTTTTGATTTGGTTCTTATTAATGGTGTCTTTGTTCATTAGTTCATGTTTCGAAGCAATAAGATGACGTAATTTTAGGTCTGAAATTCCCATAATCCTCTTCTATCTCTGAAAAAATGGAATTTTTACATAGTGAACTAATAACAGATTTTAAATTATATGATTTCATCAATGCGAAAACCACCTATACCTATAAGTATTTATATTATTAGTCCCAGTTTATCAGCAAATCAAATTTCAAACTATTCTTTCTTTAATAGAATTTTCTTTTTTGTGCAGATGTTTAGAAAGTATTATACTAGAAGTTATTTTTATCTAAAATTTAAGTTTTCTAACAGGTATGTATATTTTTACAATTCATTGTCTATGTGCCAGTGAATTTAATTATAGGTATACTTAGGTACGATATAATTTTAGTCAGAGGGCGCCATTGATGTCGTAGTTTTTATATAAACACTATGATATCAATGGCCGGCACATTTTTGTATGATTATTGTATCTTATAAAATTTATTCTTTGAATTATGATAATTATAAAAATCAATGATACTTAATATTTATTACTTTTGATAAAAATTTGTAAATTATAATGACTATAAAAATTCAGATAATAATATTCAAATTTTATAGTTACATAAGTACCGTTTTGCACCCCGGCTCCGCCGTGATCAAAAATTATATTTTTTAGTCAAGGGTCACAGTTTTGTAGGCTGGGTAATTAGGTAATAAGTGGTATCTAACTGTAAAAAGTCCAGTCAATATTTTTTTAAATAACCATTTTTCATAGTTTTCTGCTCAAAACTCTGTCAAAACAGGTTTAGCCAATCAGGTTTCTTCAGTTTCTGACAGCTTTTAATGTGATATATAAGGCACTACTTTGTATTCAATGTTCAGATCGTTGTTGAATTCACTTATAGTAGCTATTTAGTAATGACCAGACATCGTAACACTTCTTCTACTAAGGTCACCCAAGAGGTACTTCTAAGAGGTTAAGGGCCTATACAGACTGGGATTGAGAAGAAACTAAATACTAATCAATCTGTTGTTGTTGTTGTTGTTGTTGTAGCCACTACAATTTGTAAAAAAATGGTAGTCCTTCCAGTGTGGGTTATGAATTTGATTACATCTGATGGATTTGACCATAGGTCAGAGGAATTCAAGTTTGTAGGATGATGTG